>PVIC010030246.1:0-22020 GCA_004025085.1 Thryonomys swinderianus
GACTCACTTGCTCAGCCTGGGACTCGCCGGCAGAGACTCCCCGGACCCGGCGAGCGACTTGCGAGCCAGCACTGCCCACGGCCTGTACCGCCCTGCTCCCCTTCCTCCTCTCTAGAAATACTGACTTCAAACTAAGCGGAGAAGCTGAGGCTGGCAGTGCCACAGTCAGGGCCAGAAGGCGAGCCTGTTTAGTCAAGTATTTACAAACCCCGAACAGCAAGGCCCAAAAGTTCAGTCAGAAAAAGTTTCTTCTCCCGTAGGACACTGCTGACCATGGGCCTTTGCTCCATTGCCTCGCTGTTTCCGTGGACAGAGCAGAACCGCTGGCGTGAGTGGAGCAAGGACCAGCAGCAGACCGTGGCAAAGGGCTCGGCGAGCCGGCCAGTCCCAGCGTGGACCAAGCTCGCACGAGCAGTGCAGCGTCCCTCCCGACGAGGGGCTCAGTCCCTGGGAGGGCGTGGCCCCGCGGAGGAGCTTTACTTGGGGACAGGGCTTGACTTTTTTTTTTTTGAGACAGGGTCTCGCTTTGTAGTTCAGGCTGGCCCTGAGCTCACTATGTAGCCCAGGCAAGCCTCGAAGTCGGCAATCTTCCTGCCTCTGCCTCCCGAGTGCTGGGATGACAGGCGTGAGCCACCATGCCCGGCACTGTGATACTGGTACTGATTGTTGGTGGGCATGAGTCATCAACTCAGGCCTTGCGCTTGCTAGGCAGGCGCTGGAACCATTGAGCTAAATCTCGGGCCCAGGGCTTGACTTTTTGTGACTAAGTCGCTTCAGCTAAAAACACATTTTTTCCCCTGGTATAGGGAACTGAAGTCAGGACCTTGTGCTGGGCTTGCCAGGCAGGCATGGAAGACATTTTAATCTATTTTATGACCTGATAATAAAAATCACAAGAACTCCCTTCACTGGCAGTTAATAGTAAGCACACAGGATTTTTATTCTGGAGTGAGCCCAAGTCCGGGGGCCTGTGTCGCTAATGACGTTGCACTGTGACCTCAGGTCGGTGAGGCGGCTGCGCAGGGGTCTTCAGTCGCGGAGCTCCTGGTGTCAGGACTGATGTGTGGGCTTAGGTTGGTTCTAGGATAGGCCCAGGGGCCTGGTTGGATCTGGGATCCCTGGGACCATACCTAGAACAAACCCAAACAAAACCAACTCTTCAGGGTGCTCGCAGCTCAGGCCGGCTTCTGGGATTTTCAGCCCATGACCCACCACCGGGACGGGCAGACGGTTCGCTCGCACTGGACACAGGCACATGTCATTTTGGCCCCGGCGTGAACAGAAGGACATTTTATCACAGTGTGATAAAATACAGAAAATATTTTGACTTAGAAATGCAGCTGGTTCCCTTAATATTTAATTGGGAAGGAGAGTACGGGATATGTCATTGTTTAGGATGTTATAAAAGAGTATTTGTAACAGACACGCCTTAGTTTTAGAAAAAAGTTCAGCTATTAGGAAAATGAATTTTTTGTTGTTATTGAGACAGGGTCTCACTGTGTAGTTCAGGACGGTCTTCTCATTATGTAGCCCCAGGCTGTCCTGGAACACATGGAAATCCTCCTGGAAATCCTCCCAAGTGCTGGGATTACAGGCATACATCACCACACCTGGCAAAACTGGGAAATGGCCTAAAGCAGGAAAATTATCCCTTACTATAAGAAACTCTTATGATAGAAATTTGAGAAGAAATACATATTTCTACAACTATATCTCATAGGCTGTATTCATTTTTACAAAGAGTGGAGTTAGAAGCATTCATAGTTTAAATTCTACTTGAACAAAGTAACAGGCAGCCGAGTGAATCTCAGCAAGTCCAAAAGCCAGTTTGCTGACAGGCTAAACCAGGCGAGGGTGCAGGGCATGGAGAAGCCAGCACGTGCACTCTCACTGACCCCACATCGGGAGAAACACCTACAACTGAACAGAGCATCGACGTGGGCGTGTGCAACCCTGGAGTCAGAGCCCCCTTCTCAGTTCCCGGTAATGACATGAAGTAGAATCACTTTCCTCTCTTGATTACATCCAGGAGAAGCTTCCTCCCAGGGGAACCAGCCCAGTTTGGCTTCTTGACTGTCTCTTCTGTAAGGGCGGCTTCAAAAACTGGTTTAAGTAGGGCATGGTGGCTCACGCCTGTAATTCCAGCACTCGGGAGGCAAAGCAGGAGGATTGCTGAGTTCAAGGCTTGCCTGGGCTACATAGTGAGCTCAGGGCCAGCCTGAACTATAAAGCAAGAGCCTGTCTCAAAAACAAACAAACAAATCCCAGAAACAAAGAAACTGGTTTGAGCCAGGTGTACCCAAGAGGCTGCCTGGTCTTCAAAATTAGTTCAAGGCCAGACTGAACTACATAATGAGACCATGTCTCAAGAAATCAAAACCAACACCAAACTGGTCTGGACTGTCCTTTTCTATACGACTTCTCTATACAGATTCCCTTCCATGAAAACTAAAAGCTGATTCTAGAGGGCATGATCATAAGGCAGACAGTTGCCAGTCACTCTGTGTGATGGAAGCAGGAATCAGTATGTAATTGACAAGCTGGTAAAAATACTGCTTGATGCTGGGACCTGTACTTCTAGGGAGATTCCAAAGTTGCATGCAAATTTTTCCTTTTTTTTTTTTTTTTTTTTGAGACAGGGTCTCGCTTTGTAGTTTGGGCTGGCCCTGAGCTCACTATGTAGCCCAGGCAAGTCTGGAATTCAGCAATCCTCCTGCCTCTGCCTCCTGAGTGCTGGGATTATAGGAATGAACCACCACGCCCAGCACTGTGGTGTGTGGTACTGATGGCTGGTGGGCGTGAGTCACCACACTCAGTATTATTGTATGTGGTTACCAGATGAGCTAGGAAACTTGCACTTGCTAGGCAGGGGCCGGAACCACTGAGCTAGATCTCCGGCCCCCAATTTTTCCTTTTAAACATGCAAATTTTCAGGTGTGGTTGAGCATGCATGTAATCCTAGCCCTCAGGAGGCTGAGGAAGGGGTGTTATGGCATGTTCAAGGCCAGCCTGGGCTACAAAGTGAATTCAAATCCAGCCTCTACTATATAGTCTCAAAAATCAAAACAAAAGGAATGAAAAAAGTCAAATGCTTGATTATTTGTTTCACATATTAAATGGTAATTTACACATACAATGAAATGATAGTGGGAATTTAATCATTCAAATATCTATCAATGTCTAATATCATCAGATTGAACACTGATAAGTTTTAGTAAGCTTTTAACATATATTTCCTTTCATGGAATGAATATAAAGATATGACTTGAAAAAGTAGCACATCAAAGAATACATTCTTGGTGGTTTGATTGCCTCGAGTCTACCAATCTTATTCTCAAATTTCTGTGAAATTAATACTAAATGTTTTCTTCTCTTTCATGGATTAATCTACTTTGTGTATTTTATGTCTTACAAATTTAGATACCTTTCCCTTAAAAAGAAAGCCAAATATAATGAGTTCTAGAATGTATGATGGATATTGTGAAATAGAAAATATTCAAAGGGAAATGTGGAAGAGGAGTAATGAGGGGTAAAGAAAAAATGTCATGGTAATAAAAGAAGGGAAACAAAGCTTATGTATTTGGGGGTACAGGGGTGTGGGTTGCATAGGGGAATGGAAAAAAATAAGAATTAAATTGTGTCATATACTGGTACAAATTCCCAATACTGAGTGTGATTATGATGTATATATACAATATACCAATAAAGATAAAAGTTAATTAAAAAAAGAAAGCCAAATACATTTTAACAGCATCTGTTTTTCCCAATCTAAATAGAAAATACTATAGAAAATGTTAACTGGAAAGGGACTGGTTTTAATCAACAGATTATAGTGAGAAGTAACTTTAGAGAAAGTATGAAAATGAAATGGATCCTTCTGCACGATAACAACTCTCGTATTTTGAGAGCAGGGATTGAATCCAGGAACCTCACTGGATCAAAAAGACCAACTTAACAGACAGTGAGTGACTAATAGATGTCACCAAAATCCATGCACTAGTGCCAGGGATGTAGCTCAGTGGCGCCTCTCCTGGCTGGCAGGTGCAAGGGCCTGAGTTCGATCCGTGACGCCAAAAACAAAACACAAAAATCCATGCACTTATGCACTGTCCACTTCTGATCTTCCCTGTGTCTATTTACTCTTAGTTTATATACAATTCTAACTAGCTTTACTGCCTACTGTTCAAAACCATAGCAGAGCAGACGGTTCATTATGAGTGGAAAAAGGCCACCACCACAGGCATACTTGAGCAAGCGGGGACATAAACAGGAATCAGAACAACAATCAAAACAAAGACATGAAAACCAAACAAGCACCGTCATGGAGTCATTTAGTGTCAGGAGAAGCCGTTGTCAATGTCCTGTCTATCAGGGTGTAACACCTAATGTTGATCGTGGCCATCTTAATACAAAAATTAAAAATGCATTTGATACATTGTTCAAGAAGACAGCAGCGTGCATGGATTTTACAAAGATTTCTCAAACTATTCCAAAAAATGTGAACACTGAAAGAAGCTCCTGTTCAGTAGAAAACCAGACTCTTCAGGATGATCATTCCCGGTAATATCCTATTCATTGCTCCTGACAGTCACATCAGCCAGTTCTTACTAAATCAGCCAGTTAGTCTCAAACCAAGAGTTTGAGAACATGGGTCTTGGTGAACAAAACATTAATAACCTCATACATTTTAAGAACGGTGAACAGGACAGAATATTTAACACTTTCCTGAAACAGACACAATGATTGATTGATACAAAGACAACAGTCAAATTTCCTTGTACAGTTGAATTCATTAGTGGAGAGCCCTAGAGACATCAATATATAAAAACTGATTAGTCAGTCAAATACACGGCAGTCACATATTGCAGCAAGTAGGTTTAGCAGTACTTAAGGTAAACAAAAGAAAGTCAGCAGCCTCAGCAATCACGCAGTCCATGCATTTTACTACCAAAAAAGCCCTCAGCCTGTTCAGTTACTTACTCTTCTTCTAGACACAATTCTAGCAAGCTGGGCAGTCTGGGTCAGTCCGCAGCAGATTAGAAGCAGCGAATGGGGCCCTACTGCAGGAGGCAGGCGCACAAGACAGCGGCAAGGGGCAGCTGATGACAAGGGAAGATACAGAGATCGTGAGAAACAGGTGCAGCTCAAAAGGCACAGCAGTGCGAAGCTACATCGTAAAGGGCGCGACCACGTGAGACAGCTCAGCTCAGTGTCACCCCATCATTGCCACCCGGGGATGGGCTGAGACTCCTGAAGATGACAGAGAAAAGGGCAGTCATGCTCTAGACACCAGGAGGAGTCAGGAAGTGGAAAGTACACTTAGCCTTTCAGCTGCAAAATTCAGTGATTCAGCGGATTTGCCTCAGTGACCCGCAAAATTAACTGATTTGAGTCAGTGAATGCTGACAGGTGAATGAACGGTTGGGTGTTTCTCCCTAAATCTTCTCTCCCAAAATATTTGCACCTTCAGGCTCTAATCTAAGCAGGAACTGCACACTCCTATAAATAAAATGGGCAGTCAGTCAGTCAGTCTTTAGCATGAAACCTACTTTAGCTCAACAGTGGAGTAGCTGAGATACAGCAGTCTCATGCATTTATAACTGGATCTTGCTTTTCAATCTCAAATTCTATTTCCTTGTGTGTGCGTGTGTGTGTGTGCACGTGCATGCACACACACGCATGTGTTTTGAGACAGGGTCTTGCTTTGTAGTTCAGGCTAGCCCTGAGCTCTCTGTGTAGCTCAGGCAAGCCTTGAACGCACAGCAACCTCCTGCCTCTGCCTCCCGAGTGCTGGGATTACAGGCATGAGCCACTATGCTTGGTGTGTGTGTGTGTGTGTGTGTGTGTGTGTGTGTTTTAAAACAGGGTCTTGCTTTGTAGTTCAGCCTGGCCCTGAGTTCATTATGTAGCCCAGGTAAGCCTCGAACTCAGCAATCCTCTTGCCTCTGCCTCCTGAGTGCTGGGATTATAGGCATGAGCCACAATGCCCGGCATGTGTGTGTGTGTGTATTTTTAAAACAGGGTCTTGCTTTGTAGTTCAGCCTGGCCCTGAGCTCACTATGTAGCCCAGGCAAGCCTCGAACTCAGCAATCCTCCTGACTCTGCCTCCCGAGTGCTGAGATTACAGGCATGAGCCACCACTCCTGGCTCTATTCCCTTTTTAATCTCTTCTAAGAAGAATGAGCAAAGTCAGCAATTCAGAGAACTTGTGTTTTGGGGGGCAACCCTGCTGCCTAACATTATTAGGACTGCTGCTGGAGTTAGGGTCTGAGATTTAAACTCTAGCCTCCTTCCCTGTAGGAAAGCCTGCAACATCCTGAGTGGTTTCCCTACTCGGCTTTCTCTGGACCTGCTTATCTCTAGTAATTTAAGAATTTAAATGGCCGCAAATATCCACACCCAGACTGAGTTTCTGTACTTTTAGAATATGTGCTGCCGAAGCAAGCACCTGAGTTTCTGTACTTTTAAGGAGGGCCTGAGTTGTGCAGGCAGGCAGCACATGAAAAATAAGCAGAGAATTGCAAGTCAGAGATGCTGAGAGGTTGGCAGGCTTGGCAGGGGCTGACAGAGGGATCCTGGGCACCTGATCGCTCTGCCTCTGTCCTACTGATAAACTGGCAAAGGACCAAAGTCTTGTCTTCCACAGGGACTCAAAAGGACCACTCACTTGCACCCTTCCCTGGAGATCTAGACTGGTCCTGGATGACAAACTGGAGTAGCAGTCCATTGAATGCTGTCTAGATGCTACTTCTTAGTTTTTTTGTTTTTGTTTTTAGTACTTTTTGAGACAGGGTCTCACTTTGTAGTTCAAGCTGGTCCTGAGCTTACTATGTAGCCCAGGATAGCTTCAAACTCACAGAAATCCTTCTGCTTCTGCCTACCGAGTACTGGGATTATAGGTGTGAGTCACCATGCCCAGCATTGTGGTATGTGGTACTGGGGATCGAGCTCAGGACCTTGCACTTGCCAGGCAGATGCCAGAACCACTGAGCTAAATCTCCGGTCCTAGATGTTACTTCAGACAACACTTAAACTGCCAACAGAATACAGTGAAATTAAAAAAAACCAAACAACTGTAAGTCCCCCCAACAAAATGTCTTCCCACAGGGCTTCTTCTGGATGTATTATGGTGGGTATTAAAACTAGTCAGACCTGATCAGAGAAATTAACATATACTTAGGAAAGTAATGAACACTAATACCTACTTACATTACACTGGCCTGTTATTAGTATTTATTTCTGAGGTTTTACGGCAAGAACAGAATGCTAGACAAGATTCTTAGATTTTATGGGGCATAAACATTAGCTAGGTCTCATTCTAAAATAAGAGCTACAGAGAGTATAGTCTAAAATCTTCATTAAAAAGATAAGACCTTTAGCTTATTCTGATGCAGGTACCCCAGTGGAACAACTGAGAAACAATGACAGACTATCATAACCAAAAATCTGTCAAATTTTCACAGAGAAGACAGTGTTTCCTCTTGGAAATACTTTAGAATCACCTTAGAGAGGAGTGAACAAAACTGACACACTAAATGGAGATATTTCCTCCAAACTGGTACCATAGAAAGAAAATATAATGAAGGATTAAAAGTTATTAAATTCTTAGGCTAGAGAAAGATGATTACATTTTTCCATAATTCCTTCTACATCCAAGGAAAAAATGGAACTGAAAAACTTAATTTAAGTGAGAAAGAAAACTCTCTGGATTGTTATTTAGGAAAACAATGATCACCTGTAACACAGGAAGCTTCTTTTTCTTTGAAAGAGCTGCTACCTAAGGGATTTCTTAAAAGGGCAATGAGGTTAACATGGAGAATTCAAGCAAAAGGCAAGTCACTTCTGGTTCAAAGATTTCTACTATTTATATAAAGGAGAACCAAGTTTTTCCTCAGGATAAAAAAGTTAATAAAAATTTTCTTCAATGTAAGTAAATTTATTCACAAAAGTGTTAAGTTTCAGGCATGCCTATGTTTCTTAATCTGGAGATGCTCTAGATTATCACGGTGCTTCCTGTGAGGACAGCAGCATCACGTGAGTCCCTCCTACATGGTCCCAGCCATGTCTGCACGCACTGGAGCAGTGACAGGCTCAGGGACTGGAGGCACCTGTTGAGGTCACTGGGAGGATGCAGACCTGGCCCTGCTGCGGAGACTGTCCAGGCGCAAAGCAGCCCCTTCTCAGAGGTAGTTTGTAAATGGTCCACTGAGGGACAGGGTGCCTGCCGCACAGCCTGCAGGGGGTTTCCTGAGGTCACGGTGGGAGGGCTGAAGACAGCAGCGTTTCCATCTGTTTGAGGTGCTTGACCTGCCCATGGTATCGGCATGCACTGAACTCTAGGCAAACTGATACAAAGTCCAATCTGCTGGCCAGCTATGAGGATACACTTGTAATCCCAGTGCTCCAGAGGCAGGAAGATCACCAGGAGTTCACAGCCAGCCTGGGCTAAACAGCAAGACTATCTCAAAAACAAAAACAATAAAATCAGTCTGGGGGCTGGAGATTCGGCTCAGTTGTTCCAGGATCTGCCTGGCAGGTGCAAATTCCCAAATTCAATTCCCGGTAACCACACACCACAATGCCAGGCGTGGTGGCTCACGACCGTAATCCCAGCACTCAGGAGTGGGAGGTGAGAGGATTGCCATAAATTTGAGGGTGGCCTGGGCTACACAGTGAGTTTGGGGTTAGTTTGAACTACAAAGCAAGACCCTGTCTCAGACAAAATACCCCCAGTCTGCTCAGGTGAGGTGGGTCTTTGGCCACCAGGGTTTCACTTTCATGTCATCTCTTGTTATAGGATCAGAAAAAGTGACAAAAAAACAAAACAACAACAACAACAAAAAACAGGTAAAAGGCTATGTCTTAACATGATATGTTGTTTTCTTTAGAGATTGCTAGATGTCAAAATGAGATGCAGAATTCACACATGATCAGGGAAGCAGAAATTTGACACAATTCAAATTTTGTGAAACTGCCTTCAAGTTTCAAATCCCAGCACACATCAATTGTATGAATTATTATTATTTTTTTATTCAGAGCCTGTGTCTTGTTTGAAGACTGGTATAAACAAAAAATAAAATACAAACAACTTGAGAACATAAGAGCTGCAGTTCTTAGCTACAAGGAGGGTACAGTAAAAAGGAGTCAGACTAAACGGTCACATTCCTGTGAGAGGATTGTCCCAGTCATCTCAGGACAGCAAATTCTGGCCAGAAAAGTAAATTCATTTCTTATTGAAAGTACCGAAAGGGTTACCAAGATTACCAGTTGTGCCACAAATAAAATACCAGTTTATGCAAAGGAGCCCTTACCTTTTTCTGAGTCTCCTACAAAATGTGTCATTTTTAGGTAACTACTAATTTCAGGCCAGTCGTTTGCACCAGGGTTCCTGCAGGAACTCACACCTTTGCTCTGTGTAGAGTAGACTCAGGCTCATTTCCCCTCTCCAGTCCTGGAGCTGGCATGCCGGGAAGGAGCAATCTCCCAGGCATCACGGGCGCCAGGCTCCCACCGGCCTCCCCACCGGCCTGGTTTTCTTCCATCACCTGCTCCTCGTCCTCATCGCCGAAAGTCTGCTCCTGCCTGGTGGTGAACGACAGGGAGCGGGCGGCCACCTCTGCGGCGAGGCCGGCAGCGAAGGTGAAGTTGGGGGACAGCTGCAGCCCGGCCAGGCGCTGCTGCAGGGTGCCCTGTGCCACCGGCTGTAGCTCCACCTCAGCCGCGGCCTCGCCGTCGCCCTGGAGGCACCCTCCTTCTTCGGCCCCCTCGGGGAGGCCCTGGCCCGCAGGACTGGCTGGACTCTCCCCCTCCGGGGCGGTCCCGCACACACACTCGGTCCTACTGATCGCACTGCCAGGGACGGAGGATTTACTAGCTTCTGCTTCCACATCATTTTGACTGACTTTTCCCAAATCTGAATTCACTGGTGGCTCTGAATTACTTAGGGACTCCACGGGGTCTACAGGACACAAGGGTTTCAACACAGCTTCAAAGAAAGAGACAGAAGGGAAAGAAAAAAGAAAAATAATAACTAAGGAATCAGCAATGACTTCAATTTAAACTCCCAGTAGTTTTCTTTCTTTAAAGAATAATAAATAAAAGGAAAGGAAAGCTCAGTAAACTTTTTTTTTCTTTCTGTTTCTTGAGACAGGGTCTCACTTTGTAGTTCAGGCTGGCTTTGAGCTCACTACGTAGCCCAGGCAAGCCTGGAACTCACAGCAATCCTCCTGCCTCTGCCTCCTGAGTGCTGGGATTACAGGCGTGAGCCACCATGCCTGGCATTGTGGTATGAGGTGACCGGGGATCGAACTCGGGACCTTGTGCTTGTGAGGCAGACGTGGGAACCACAGAAGCTCAGTAAACTTTCTAGTGAAGTCACTGTAACACAATGCTACTATCTTATTCAAAAGCAGTGACCCCTGGAGTGTGGTCCCTGAACTAACAGGCTCTGTTTCCACCTGGCCATTTCTTATAGACACGGGGTCCAGCTGTACTCTCTAGACGCTCTTCTTGATTCTGACACACAGAAAGTTTGAGAATCATTGTTAGGAAAGAATCAACAGTGAAGTTTTCACTCAAAATGCATTTGGTAAAATGCCTAAGGTGATTCAAATAATACTCTCTTCAGCATTTATATATATTTATATATATAATATATATATATATTTACAAGCTAAAAAAAGCATGGAGAAGGGCGACGTCCAATCTGACTGACTTGCCAGCCACCTCTGGGCTCTATGGAAGTACAGATGCACATCTCCCCAGCGGCACAGGAAAGGACAAGGAAACCCAGGTGCTGTCAAGACCGGGTAATGAACAAGGCAGAGCACGTGAGTATATGTCCGTGCAGCGCCATCGTCCTTGTAAGGAAATGAAGTGGGACTTAGCCCCTCGCGATGTTAGTAGGCAGTGGGTCGCTGGTTGGGCGGTCGCAGCTCCTAGCACGAGAGGTTAGTGCAACAGAACACAGTAGGAAGCAGGACGGAAGGGAAAGTGCTTCTTGAAGAGCTGGCGTGTGTTAAAAACTGGGTGGCAAAACATGTCCACTCCAAGAGCCATCCCTATGCTGTGTGACTCCGCTAGAGCAGCAGTGACAGAAAAAAGAGGCCACAGCAGGTTCCGGTGCAGAATCCCCTCTCTAACTCCATGCAGACTGCACCCCTGTAGGCAGAGATGAAAACAGCTCTGGAGGATGGACTGGAATTGGCAAGGGAAAAGCAGTTGATGCAATCGGCAGCTTTTTACTTATTTTCACAGACTACACAGCACGAGTTTCAAAGCAAGGACCTGAAAACGAGACACACTGCTAAGGTGCCTAGAGCACCAACAGGAATTTTAAAGCGTCATGCAGGAAATGCCGAGCAATGGAAAGATCCAGTGCTATATTCAGCATTCATGCATGTTTGAGTTTAGAAATCTGCTAGTTCTCAGCAAAGGTGAATTCTAGAGTTGAGTGATGTTCATGGTGTTGCTAGCTGCAGGGAGAAGAGAACCTGCACAAAGGGCAGGGGCAGGCGCCCCCGCGGTAAGCATCTGTCTTTCCACCTCTGCACTAGGTGCACAGCAGTAAAAGAGACTCAGTGACTACTTGATAAGTAACTGCCGTGTGAGATAATAAAACCCCTATTTCAGAAGGGTGTAATTTAGTTACAGAGATGAAAAACTGAGCACAAGTCAGGTGGGCTCTCGCACACCTGCAATCCCTGCATGTGGGGAGGCTGAGGCAGGGGGACTGTTAGGTCTGAGCCGAGACTGGGCAACCAAGTGATTTACCAAGGTTCTGATCAGGAATGAAGGACGAACTAAGTGGCAGGGCGTAGCTTCATGTGGAGGCTCTCGGCTCAGTCCCCAGACCTCGCAAACATAGCAAATGGACGCACAGCAAACAGAGACGCCTAAGTCCCAGGACTGTCACTTCTGGCTCGTGCTGGGCCGGCCGGTGAATGAGCAGAGGGCAGACAGAAGCAGAAGCCCATCTCTGTCGCTGCTTTGTCGCGGCCCTGCCGCCTGCCTTCCTGTGGGGGCTTCCCTCTTGGGACGGGCTAGGGAGGCCAGCACAGGAAAAGCTCTGCAAGGGTTTCCCTGTGCAGAAAGCAGGGAGCGTGAGGAGATGGAGTCTAGTGAGAATGTCCTCAGTCAGGGGAGCTTTCTGCCACAGGGACAGTGAAAACACAATGGCACTGTGGGTACTCACACTGGGTGGTTAACATCATAGGAGAGGGGGAGCCATGACTAGTGCGCTCCAGATTGAGTGCTGGCGACTGCCAGGTGCTCCCTGGCAGGTCCCCAGAGCCAGCGCTCGCAGAATTCTAGTTACAAGGCTGCTTGAGGCTCCCATGCAGGAAGAAGGCCGCCACCCAGGGAAGTGCCTCCACCTGAAGCCAGCGCTTACCGTGCTCACTGAACAGCAGCTGCTTCCACCTCTGCCTCTCTGCCTCAGAAGCTTTGAAGCCCAGCACGGACTTCAGCTCCTGCAGGACACGCTTGGACTCTTCTTGCTCCCGCTTCTGTCTCTCTTTGTCTTCTTGAGACAAGTAAAAAAAATCATCCTTCCGGAAATCACTGTCCAGGTCTATGTCATCCACGTAAGCTTCTAATTCCTAAAAGTGAACACAAGAACGAGCATTTGACACACACACACACACATACACACACGAATGCACACGTATACACACATGTGTTCTAGGAGCGTCCACTTGCTACTGCCTACCGAGGGTCACTGTAGTACAGGTGGGTGGAAGACAGGAAGAAAGCAGCAAGTGCCTAGAGATACATCAACTCTCCCAAATAACCTCCGACTTGGTACTAAGAAGCAGGAGAGAGAAAGCTGAACCTCTCCAGTGGCTATTTTTCCCCTTGGACACCACATACTGTTCAGCCAAAACCAGGTAAAGCACAGGGCTGGCCTTGCTCAGGCAGTGGCACTGGGACTGAACCGAGGGCCTCTGCCTGGCGCCACATCTCCAGTCCTCTTTTGTTCTGAGAGATGTCCTTGTTAAGCTGCTGTCTGGTTCAACCTTGCAAAGCCTCCTGCTTCAGATCCTGGGCTGCGGGACTCTAGGCCGGCCACTGTGCCCAGCCACAGTGCCTGCTGGGATGACAAGACACCTTATCTTTTGTCCCCTCTAGGATTGGGGGAGGGATCTGTGTACCCAGCGGCCCCTCAGTATGGTTCAGGGGCCACCTGACTGGTTCCAGATAGCACAGCAGGCACTTTGGAGGACTGGGCCTAGTGAGGGGTGAGTGGCTGTGCAAGGGGCTTACTGCCCTGCACTGCAGGGGCAGGGCCAGGACCCATCCAGGACTCACCAACCATCTGCAATCTGTTAAATTTACCTAGGATCAGTTTCCATTTGCTACTTGGAACACTAAGTCCAGCTCCCCCCAAGCCCAGCAGTACAGGGGTCAAACTAAAGACCTTGCTCTTGCCAGGCAGGTGTGCGCCACTGAGTTACCTCCCCGGCCTGGAATACTGAATAGATAATATGTTGCAAAGAAAGATTTTCTAAGATTGAGCAAAATAAATCTTTATTAATACCTTATGCAATTGCCAAAATTTGTTTTTTAAAGTAAGATATAAGTGTTTTTTACACTTGATCTTAGCCAAAAGGCCGAGAAGCGATGATATATAAGTGTTTTTTGAGACAAGGTCTTGGTATATAGTTCAAGGGGGCCGCAAACTCAGTGATCCTTCTGTCTCAGCCTCCTGAGTGCCAGGATTACAGGTGTGTGCTACCACACCAGGGTCACTGAGGTATATACATGTACTCAAGGACACGTGTGTTATGTGCACAGGAACTTTACACATACATTCATAATGGGAATCATTGTTAAGATCAAGATAAGCTGCTTCAGTGTTCTGGAGGAACATTGGCCAATATACTAATTTTTGTTATGTTCAATCACTTTATTTTGTTTTGTTTTGAGACAAGGCCTCATTAGGTTTGTGCTGGCCTTGAACTTGCCATGTAGCCCAGCTTGGCCTCAAACTTTGAGCAATCCTTCTGCCTCAGCCTCCAGAGTGCCAAGAATGCAAGTGCATGGCACCAAGCCCAGCTTGCATTTAATCGCTCTTAAAAGCTTCTAAGAAATGGACAATTAGAAATAACAAGAAAGCCTGCTGGTGGGTCTGGGGGACTCAGACCCAGGCAAGAAGAGCTGTAGTTTGATAAAAACTCCATACTCTACACCGCAATTCTGAAGCTCATCAGAGACAAATTAAACAAGTTATCAACAATTGTCTGTACACCTGAGACTGCTGTTAGGGAGGGAGAAACACTTCCCCTTACCTGCTCCTCTGGGATTGGATCCTTGTCCACGATGTGCAGACTGGGCTGTGTCAGGGGTGCTGCGGCACAGTGTGGATTTTCACATGCTGCTTCGGACTTGCCTTCAAAAGTAAATGGGGGCCAGATAAAGATGAGAAATCGGCCACACAGGCACGAGTGACTATCTAGTAAAAATATCCTTGCCACTAATACTTTGTCAGTTTTACAGTCCAACTTATTCTAGCTTCTATAACTAAAAGTAGTACAGTTAGCCAGGTCAGGAGACATGCACCTGTAATTCAAGCACTTGGGACACTGAGGCAGAAGGATCTCAAACTCAAGGCCAGCCTGGGCAACTGATCAACTGAGAGAAAACCTATCTCAAACTAAAAAAATAAAACGAGCTGGGGATGTAGGTCAGTGCAAAGGCCCTGGGGTCAATCTCTATCACCACAGGCAATCACACAAATGCAAACACAGAGGCAGGCAGGGACCAGCAGATTTACAATTTAAGTCTAATTAAATTCCTAGAGAGAACCTGGCTTTGTCTCTTGACTTTAGTATCTGGCACACATTAGATACTCTATAAATAGTTGAACAAAAGATTTTGTTGAGAGCGTAGAAACAATCTTAGGACAGGTTGCCACTCTTCCTCACATGAAAATCAACACCTATTTTTCACATATGTCACTGTAACTCTCAGTGGTGAGAACTGGAAATGAATTTCAAGTATCTATCTTAAAAAGATCAACCAAGTGAGTTTAACTGTGATTACTTAACTAAAATTCAGGTTTTATACTTGATTACAGGATTACTTAGGCATATATCTAGCTTTCTTTCATCATTATCCATTAGCTCTATGTAAACTTCTGTTTTTTTTTTTTTTTTTTTTTTTTTGAGACAGGATCTATCTCATATGCAGTCCAGGCTGGCCTTGAACTCATGGCGAGCCTCTTGCTTCAGCCTCCTGAGTGTTGGGATTACCAGTATGCAAAATCATGCACAGCTAAATCTCTAGATTTTTACCTTTCAAGATAGAAGACATTTGTAGAGTTTCTATTTTGAAGTTAAAAAAAAGAAGGTAAATTTTACAGAAAGATGACCCGGCCTATCTGTAGAACCGGTGGGACACCAAGATCGATGCTGGCAGCAGGGCGCACAGGGAGACACCACAAGGCAGGGCCTCGAGCTCCTGAGCTGAGCCCCCCAAGGAGAAATGCCAGCTCCTTCTGTGGCTTCAGTCACAGGCACCTGCAGATGGGTGATGGAAACCCTCTGCCCCTCTGTTCCTTCCTCCCTCCTGTCCATCTGCTTCCCTGATAACCAGATGCACTGGGCAGCAGGCTGGTGACGTGTAGCCCTTGCTGACTGCCAGTTTCCATGCTAGAACTTCACCCGCAAGGGCTACTTAAGCTACTAATGGTGCTATGCCAGCTTGTGCAACATTCAACAGCAGGTCCAGTGAGAGATTCATTTGAAAAAACCCACCAGGCACCAAACATTCCTGGAGGCAGCAGGAGGCGTGTGCACCCTTCTAGCAAATGGGGACCAAGCCCTACTTTGAAGGAGCAGCGTGGCCCTGAGGAGGAATGGCTGGGTCGCTCCAGCCAACACTGTCTGGTTCCATCTCGTCTCTTCTCTGCTACTCAGACCTACTTATCCGCTTCAATTCCCTAGGAGAGACTTATTTTTCTATGAAAGACTTGGGGTGAAAGTTACTCAGCACCAAACACCCTAACAGAACTAAGCCTTTGTATAGATTTCTCTTATGTGCAAACTGAACTTATACTTTAAATTTTTTTATTCCCTTAGATTATTAGGCACATGAGGATGGTTAAAGTACAGCAGTCCTGAGGGTCTCAGGAACAAGGCGCAGGGAGCCTTGACTCTGCGTCTCCTTCCAGACTGCTGGAAACAGGTTTTCAGTCTGAGGCAGCCATGTTACTGCCTCAGCATGGCCCCTGGGGCTCTTCCGCCGGCCCTGGACACCGTGAGCAGGTGGCCTACAAAACAAAATACTTGCTTTTCCAGTCTTCTAGAGGAAACACGTTGCTGAACCCATGCCCTAAAGCTGTATTTCTCAAATTTCTCATGTGTGAAGAAATGACCAGTTCTTGTTGAAATGCACATTGGTGTTGAAAAGGTCAGGGGTGCGTGACAACAAACTTCTAGTGATATTGTACGTTGCCCATCTGGGGACTGTGCTCAGCAGCAAGACTCCAAAGTTCTCAATCTTATGAGTTTTTACATAGGTGACATTTCTTTTTGTTTGCTTGAGATTCTGAGACAGGGTCTGACTATGGAGTTCAGGCTGCCCTTGAACTCTTTATGTAGCCCAGGCTGGCCTCAAGTCTTGGCAATCCTCCTGCTTCAGCCTCCTGTGCTGGGATCACAGACATGTACCACCATGCCTAGCTCATGATATTTATAGTAATGGTAAAGTGTTACTGTCTGGGGACTTTTTCCCTTGGTCAGTTTTTTCTCTTGGTGCTGGGATTGAACCCAGGACTGACTGAGCTATATCTATGGTCATTCCTGAGTAATGTCTACACAAAAATGTAAAACCACAAAAGTATTACAAAAAATCATGAGAGAACTTATAAATTTGAAATATGAAGGCTTTGACAAAAAACCAGAACATGCAAAGGAGGAAAAGTACACCACCGAGCCATATCCCATTCCTTATATTATTGTTATTGTTTGCTTGTTTTTTTTTTCTTGAGACGGAGTCTCGCTTTGTACTTCAGGCTGGCCCTGAGCTCACTATGTAGCCCAGGCAAACCTCCAACTCACAACACTCCTGCCTCTGCCTCCTAAGTGCTGGGATTATAGGCGTGAGCCACCACACCGGCTCTGTGGTTAACAACTCGAACTCGGGACCTTGCACTTGCAGGACTCACTGAGCTAAATCCTTAGCCCTGTTTGCTTGTTTTTTTGAGATAAGGTCTTACTATGTAATTCAGATAGGACTTGAACTTTCATCAGACCTCCTGTCTCAGCCTCTCAGAGTGCTGGGATTATAGACATGTGGCACTATAGCTGGCTATCCCAGACTACTTAAAAATTTTTTTTTGCAGTACCAGGGATTTAACTCAGGAACTATGGTTGCCAGGCAGGTGGGATACCACTGAACTATATCCTTGGGCCCTCAAAAAGTTTTGAGACAGAATTTTTTTTTTTTTTTGAGACAGGGTCTTGCTTTGTAATTCAGGTTGGCCATGTAGCCCAGGCAAGCCTCCAACTCAGCAATCCTCCTGCCTCTGCCTCCTGAGTGCTGGGATTGACAGGAATGAACCACCATGCCCAGCACTGTGGTATGTGGTACTGACTGCTGGTGGGCATGAGTCACCACACCCAGTATTATTGTATGTGGTTACCGGGATTGAACCAGGGGCCTCGTGCTTCCTAGGCAGGTGCTGGAACCACTGAGCTAAATCTCTAGCCCTTAAGACAGAATTTTATTAAGTTTCCCAGGGTGGTTTTAAACTTGTGATCCTCTTGACTCAGCCCCCAGAGTAGCTGGGATTATAGCAGTGGGGATAAATAGCTCTTAAACACACAAAAGGACTGTATACTCTAAAGGTTTATTAAGAAACTTGGTTTAAAGTTGAATATAATGTCATATGAAAGATCAAATATGTAATAGTAGGAGTGACATTCTATAGTAAAGTAAAAATATCAGTGTTGGTTTCTATTAGGAAGTATAAAATCTAGAATAATACCAGAGGAAGTGGAAAAAGTAGTCACTGTTGGAAGAAGAGTCAAGGGGCAGGGAAAGGATTCATTGAAGTCTCTTCACCTTATTTGTACTCATTAAAGGCTTTTTCAAGGTTGGGGAAATAAGCACTCTAGTTCTTCATGAAATAAATGTTAAAACACTGGCTGACTGGCAATGTCTCATATAGTTCATGCTGGTCTTGAACTCACTATGTAGTCCTATCTCTTTTCTTGAGACAGGGTCTCATTGTTTTGCAGGCAGGCCTTGAACTTGTACGGTTCCTCTTGCCTCAGCCTCTTGAGGACTGGGATTATGGGTGTGCGCCCTCATGCCTGGCTAGAAGAATATGTTTGAAATGCCAGTTAAGCTATGGACTGGAGTGGGGACTGTGATGCTGCCCACAGAGAAGGAACTTCCAGTTGGGGAGAGGCAGTGGCTCTCGGATGGCATTTGCCAAGCATAGTAGCACACACCTATAATTCCAGCAGTTGGGAGGCTGAGGCAGGAGGACCTCTCGAGTTCAAGGTCAGCCTGGGCTACATTGTGAGACCTTGCCTCAGAAGCAAAAGTTGAAATTACATATACAAACCAGTACTGGATGCAGAGTGTGGGCACTTATGTTGGCTCTCGACAGGCAGCCAGAACCCTGTGGATGCCCAGGGGGAGAGGCGCAGGGGTGGTTGGGCTACAAGAGGGGGCAGCTTTGTGATTTGGCGTGTGTAAGCCACTAAAAACCACAGCTGGGTTTCTTTCTCTTTTTCTTTTTTTTTCCTTTTTTTCTTGATACTGGGTCTCAGTATAGAACCCAGGCAGGCCTTGAACTCTAGGGGATCCTCCTTTCCCAGCCTCCCCAGTCATGGTATCAGACCTTCATTTCTAAACGTCCCTCAGGAGGGCTGGGGTCCCCCAAGGGCCTGTGTCAAGGTGGGCGGAGAGAGCAAGGAAGTGCTGAACGATGGATGACTCAGCCACAAATCAGCTCGCATGTGCCGCCCCTGGCCAAGCTCTGGACAACTGAGAAACGGAAGAAAGACTGGTCCTTCTGTGCTGTGATTCACTGGATGGATCTGAACCATTCATCTTCCTGTCCTGCGAGGCAAGTGGGGAAGGAGGTACTTTACTTGCAGCGCTGTCCCACCAAGTTAGTGTAGAAGGAAGAGTGTGAGGCGCTGCTGCCTGCACTATCCCGGGGCGAGAGACAGCAGGGCCTCAGGCATCAGGACAGATTCTGTGTTTCAGTCTCCTCAGCCTTCCCTATGGCTCACACAAAGAAGACAGAATTGGTTTATTGTGCAATTAAAAATGAATGGGCTGGGGACATGGCTCAGCAGCGACGAGCCTGCCTGACAAGTGTGAAGTCCTGAGTTCAATTCCTGGTGCCGGAAAAAAAAAAATTAGTGGGGAAAACATTCTAAATAAAATTAGGGATCTGCAAACAAGCAGCAAACCTGAGGCAGACAAAAGCCTTTTGGTGGTGAAATTTCACACCTGCCACTTACCTTGCCTCGCAAAATGGTCTGATACGGTTGCTACATACCGAAGCTTGTAACAAATCTGTAGGCCACTAATGATTCATCTGTCTGCTACTTCAATGACTTATCTCAAAGAAAACTCAGTATCTGGCCACTGACCATCAAGCTCATTCTTTTATGATCACTAAGTTTCTAGAGTTGTGAGAATAGATAACAATGTCCAAATGTATTCTCTCATTTCAGTTTTTAGGAAGGAGAACATTGACTGGCATTCAAGTCATGTTCATTTTTATACCCAACATAAGTGCCAACACTCTGAATCCAGTACTGGGGTGTATATGTAATTTGAACTTTTGTTTCTGAGGCAAAGTCTCACAATGTGGCCCAGGCTGACCCTGAACTCAGCGAGGTCCTCCTGCCTCAGCCTCCCAACTGCTGGAATTATAGGTGTGTGCTACTATGCTTGGCAAATGCTACTTTTGAAAAGTAAACTAAGACATTTCTGACAGCGGTTTCATCCTCCAGATAAGAAAGTTACCTAACAGAACCCTGTCAAGTATAGTAAGCACATGTGATAAATGCAGCCAAGGAAAGTGGCACAGGTACCTTTTTTGTCTGGATTCCTTCGCAGTAGTTTGTCCACTTGGGAAATGGCCTCTTCCCAGCAATTATTGCTTGCTTGAACATGGGGCTCAATCAACTTTAATTTCTGTTCTAGGATTTGATAAGCCTCTGATACTAGTTCTTGAGTTTCTTTAGTACAAACAAGCTTTTCAAGTTCATCTTCAAGAATTATTACCCTGGATTATAGAGAAAAACAAAAAGATTCTAAAATACAAAATGAGAAATACATAATTTACAAAGCTTATTTAGAAATGAACTTAACAATGTTCTGAAGTTGAATGAAGCTATGGGCTATAAAATAATGCATATGTATTTTGCTGGGCATGGTGGTACACACCTGTAATCCTAACACTTGGGAAGCTGAGGCAGAAGAATTGCCATGAATTCGAGGCCAGCTTGGGTTCCATAGTGAGTTCAAGGCCAGCTTGACCTACATAGTGAGACTATGTCTCAAAACAAAACACAACAACAAAATAATGTGTGGGCTGGGGACATAGCTCAGTGGTTCTGTCCTGCTTTGTAAGTGCAGAGTCCTGAGTTTGATTCCCAGGACCAAAAAAAACAAACAAAATCAGTGTGTATGTATCTAATACCACTGAATCACACACTTTGTGCTTTTTGGAGATGAGGTTTTACTCTGTAGTTCAGGTGAGACTAGTACTTACTATGGAGTCCAGGCTGGCTTTAAACTTGCAATCCTCCTGCTTTAGCCTCCTAAGTGCTGGGATGACAGGTGTGCACTACCGTGCTCAGATAAAACATTTTATTTTTATTTTACAGGTAAAGAATTAAATTCAGGGAGAAACAAAACAAACCCCAGGAATCCTAATCTGTTGGGAGGAGGATCTGTGGATAATGCCCTAGTGTGGGCACAGGCAACATGGTTTTGAACAATTGTGTATCATGTGGTTTGACTTATTTACTTTGTATGTTTGAGACAGTCTTGCAGAGTTTAATTCAGGCGGGCCTTGAACTCCTTACGTAGCCCAGGCCGGCCTCCAGCTCTCGGTGAGCCTCCTGCCTCGGCCTCTGAGGGGCTGGGATCACAGGTGTGCGCCATCACTCCAGCGGGAATCTCATTCCTAACAGCCTTTTCCATTTCACTTCTCACCAACAACGTACACCACCTGCTTTTGTTCTCTTTTTAGCTTTTCTGCTCAAACCAAGGAAAACAAATAACTGACTCTCAAAACTTAAGAGTGGCGTTTACAGGTCACTGTTTCTCTGCTACATTGCAGCTCTAAGCCGCCACCCCCCCCCCCCCCCCCCCCCCCCCCCCCCCCCCCCCCCCCCCCGCCTGCAAGTCTTGCCTCCTCCCTTCAGCGAGGGGGAACTTACTCATTGAGCAGAGCCTTCAGGTGGAGCTGCAGGCTGCGCACGGCGGTGTGCACGCTGCTCAGCTCCCGCGACTGCTGAGGGGCCCGGGCGGAGCGTGACTGTGCGGCGCGGGGCTGCGTCTCAAAGCAGCGGTGGAACTCGTAACTGCGCCGCAGCTCCTCCAGGCAGGCGGCGTGCGTGCGGGGCAGGCTCCGCATCACGTCAGACAGCAGGCCGTGCGGCAGGCGTGCCGGCGTGAGCTCAGGCCCTGGGGGGGAGTTGGCTGTGGAGAGCAGCAGCGCCAGGCGCCGGAAAAACTCCGAGCTCTGCGCCACCCAGAGCTGAAACAGGACCTGCAGGAAAGAGGGGCTGATGAGTAAAAAAGCTGGTCAGCATTTCAAAGAAACTACAAATTTGATATAGCTCTATTACAATTTTTAACTTTTTTTCTATGTGGCCCAGGGCAGCCTCGAACTCAAAGCAGTCCTCCTGCTTCTGCCTCCCAGGTACTGGGACTGCAGGCATGAGCCACCATGCCCAGCACCGTGGTGTGTGGTACTGTCTGCTGGTGGGAGTGAGTCACCACGCTCAGTGTTATTGCATGTGGTTTCTGGGATTGTAC
>PVIC010030247.1:0-22005 GCA_004025085.1 Thryonomys swinderianus
AATAAAACCAGGATAACAAAAGCATTTATAGTATTTTTCTTATTATACATATTTACTTAATCTATACAGAATCAAGTAGACACATTAGTGAAAAATCTAAAAAATGTCTTTGAAAAGCAAAACAAGACTGCCTCTTAATTTGTATCCTCACGAAAGACATGGGCTGTAAAAACAAAGCAGTGTGTTAAGCAAAAAAAAGATATCTGCATCATTTTTCAGTTATTTCCATCTACAGTCTAAAAGAGGTAGATTTTTCTGCAACACCTGAGAATTGAATTATGAAAACCAGGTGTGACAAAGGCAGCTGCATACATAACTAGAATTATGTATTTAGGAACTAACCAAGGAGGTCAAAGATTTACATAGTTAAAAACTACAAAACCGCTGAAATTAATGATACAAATTCAAAGACATCCCATGTTCACGAATTAGAAAACCTAACACTGTTAAAATGTAAATACTAGCTAAAGTGATTTTGTTTTGGAATAATGCTTATTAAAATTCCAATATTTTTGGCACAAATAAAAAAAAGTCTATCCTTAAATTCATATGGGATCTCAAGGGACCCTGAAAAGTTAAAATAATTGCAACCATAGTATTGAGGTGTTAAGCAAATAATAGTTCTTAAACTTTTGATTTCAAAAAACTCTACAAAGACGCAGTGACCAAAGCAACATAGACAGTAGCTGCTTTAAAGATCAAATAATGTCCCAAAATAAACTGACACACAGAGTCAAATAATATTTCTATAAGAATGCCAAGACCACTCAATGGGGAAAGGACCATCTTTCCAACAAATTGTGCTGGGAAAACTAGGCATCTATTTCCTTAAGAATGAAACTAGACTCTCATACCACATACAAAACTAACAAAGATAGGTCCAAGATTAAATATAAGTGCTAAAACTTAAAATACAAAACCAAACACACCTAGAAGAAAACATAAGGGATGACATAAATGGAAATGATATTATCCAAGGGCACAGACAACCAGGAAAGAACAGAAAAACTAGACTTGATCAAGATTCAAAACTATAGTGCATCAATGGATATAAGGGTAGTAAATGGCAAAAATCCAGAGTGGGAGAAAATATTTTTTAATCTAATATCTGATAAGGAATTGATATCCAGAATATATACAGATCTTTACAACTGAACAAAATATAGCAGTTAAAAACTAGGCAAAAGTGCCAGGCATGGTGGCTCACGCCTGTAATCCCAGCACTCGGGAGACAGAGACAAGAGGATTGCTGAGTTCAAGGCTTGCCTGGGCTACATAGTGAGCTCAGGGCCAGCCTGAACTACAAAGCGAGACCCTGTCTCAAAAAAAAAAAGCAAAAAAAAAAAAAACTAGGCAGAAGATTTCATGACACTGTACTTCAAAGAGGATAAACAAATGATCAATAAGGATACAAAAAGATGTCCAACGTCATTAATTATCAGGAAAATGCAAATCAAAACCATTCTGAGGTACCACTTCACACACATATTAAGTGTGGCCATTACATAAAAAGTGTTGACAAAGATGTGGAAAACTAGAACCTTTGTGTAGTGCCTATAGAAATGGAAGTTTGACAGTTTCTTATTGAGACAAATCTATACTGACTACGGAGGTGCACACCTCCAATCCCAGAACTCTGGGATGCTAAGGGAGGAAGATTTCAAGTTTGAGCTCACGCTTGGTACTTTAGCAAGACTCTGTGTTTCAAAATTAAAAAGGGTGTGGGTACAGCTCAATTTGGGGGAGGGAATAAAGTTATCCTGTTTCTAGATATTTAAACAAATGAGATGAAAATTAAGTTTACATAAAAACCTGCACAGACAATGAAACTGGATATTAACAAAAATATCAACACATAGAAATTAACACCCTCTTGATAACCAATGGGTCACAAGTGAAATTAAAGAAATTAGACAGTTTCTACAATTAAACAACAGTGCCAGCACAGTATACTGGAACTTAAGGAACAAAATGAAAGCAGTTCTACAAGGGCAATTTGTAGCAATGAATTTCCACATCTGAAAAACTAAAGCTGATGTTGAATATCAAGCTCATAAAAAAATTGACCAAGCCAAACCTAAAGAACATTTGAAGAGGAAATTATAAAGATCAGAGTAGGAATTTTAATATAATTGAGACTAAAAACAATTCAAAGAATAACTTGAAGAGTTGGTTCTTTGAAAGATTAAATTGACCAATTCTTACCAAATTTATCCAAACAAGGTAAGAAAAAGTTCAAATCTGTACAAATTGGGAATGAAAAGGGCAAAATTATAATGGACCCTGCAGAACTCCAGAAATCAACAATACTACCTACTTTAAGACCCTGTACTCCAAGGCCAGGGATTTAGTTCAGTGTTTCTGGCATCTGCTTTGCAAGTGGAAGGTCCCAAGTTCAGTCCCTGGTACCACATACCACAGTGCCAGGGTATGGTGGTTCATGCCTTTAATCCCAGCACTCAGGACGCCAGGGAAGGTGGATTGCTGAGAGTTCAAGTCTTGGCTGGGCTACATAGAGAGATCAGGATCAGCCTGAATTATAAATTGAGACCCAGTCTCAAAACAAACAAACAAAAGAATCTGTACTCCAGCCAAGTGTGGTAATTCATTCCTGTAATCCTAGCAATCGAGAGGCAGGAGGATCACCACAAGCTCAAGGCTAGCCTGGGCTACATATTCAGGGTTAGCCTGAATTACAAAATGAGGCCTGTCTCAAAAAAACTAAAAATTAAATAAATAAAGAAAGAACCTGTACTCCAGTAAGATGAAAAACTCAGAAGAAATGGAAAGATTCCTAAATACATATGACTTACAAAAGATGACTCAAGAAGACATAAACTTCTAACCTGATGCCAGTGAAATTGGAGAAGTAACAATTAAAAAAAAACTACCAATAAAGAAAAGCCCAAACTTTGGTGGTTTCACCACTCAATTCTATACAAACTCTGAGAAGATCTAACTCTAATGAAATAGAAAAGAAAGCAATACTCCCAAATTCATTCTTGGAAACCAGCATTACCTTGATACCAAAACCAGAGAAGGATACAACCAAAAAAGACAACTGTCAATCTCCCTAATGAACATAAATGCCAAAGTTCTCAAAAAGACACTGGGAAGCAAAGGCAGCAAATTATTAAAATATTATACACCATGACAAAATAGGATTCATTCCAAAATAGCTGAGCTATTCAACATATGCAATTCAATAAATCTAATACATCACAATGAAAGAACCAACAAAAGCCACATGATCACCTCAGTATGCAGAGAAAAAGCATCCGACAAAGTCCAACACACATTCATAACAAATTAAAAACAAAACAAAACAAAACACGTACTGAGAACTGGAATAGGTCTTTACCTCAAGCTGGTGAAAGCCAACTATGACAAACCAACAGTCAACATCATACTAAATGGTCAAAAACAAACTTTCACTCTAAAATCAGGAATGTTCAATATAGTTTTGAAAATGTTAGCCAGAGCAATTAGACAAAAAGAAAGGAATATGAACAGAAAAAGTAGTTATATTACAATTGTTTGCTGATGACATAAAACTCTACTTTGAAGATCCCAAAAACTCCAACAAAAGACTGCAAGAATAAACAAATTCAGCAACATAACAGGATACAAACTTGATACTCAGATCAACAGCATTCCTGTACACAAACAACACACCGAGTGAGAAATTAGGAAAACAACACCTTTCACAACAGCAGCAAGAAAAATGAAATACTTAAGAATAACCTAGGGCCGGAGATTTAGCTCAGTGGTTCCAGCACCTGCCTCATAAGCTTAAGGTCCTGAGTTCGATCCCCAGTAACCACATACAATGTTGGGCGTGGTGACTCACGCCCACCAGCAATCAATACCACATACCACATACCACAGGGCCGGGCGTGGTGGCTCACGCCTGTCATCCCAGCACTCAGGAGGCAGAGACAAGTGGATTGCTGAGTTCAAGGTTTGCCTGGGCTACATAGTGAGCTCAGGGCCAGCCTGAACTATAAAGTGAGACCCTGTCTCAAAAAGAAAAAAAAAAAGAATCAATCTAAAAAAGGAAATGAAAGATTTACGTATTGAAAACTACTCATAAAAAAGGTGATCAGACTAAAGAGATTGCTTTCACTGTGAGCTAAATTAAAATCAAAGGGGATTAGAGACCTAAATATTTGTTTCAGAGACTCCAAACCTTCTGCAAAACAGGTTAGTTAGAACTCTTAAAGACACTGAATTGGGGAAAGACTTTATGAACAAAATCTCAATAGCACAATAACTAGCAAAAGAAATCAACAAATGGGATCTCATCTTATTAAAAAGCTTCTGCATCCTGGGCATGATGGCTTACACCTGTAATCCCACTGCTCAGAAGGCACAGGCAGGATTGCTGCGTTTGAGGCTTGCGTGAGCTACATAGGGAGCTCAGGGCCAGCCTGAACTACAAAGTGAGACCCTGTCTCAAAAAAATAAAATTAAATAAATAATTTTTTAAAAGCTTCTGCACAACAAAAGAAACCTCCAGCAGAGCAAAAAAGACAAGCAACAAATTGGTAAAAAAAATTTTACCAGCAGTTTCTCAGACAAAAGGCTACTATCTAGAATACACAAAGAGTTTAAAAAAAAAATAGCCCCACGCAAGTTTAAAGACCCAATTCAAAACAACCCAAATGCCCATCAATGGGAGACTACATAAAGAAGATGTGGGTTTTTTTTGTTTTTTTTTACAAAATGTAGTATTACTCTGCCATAAAGAATGACAAGTCTGGGCCAGAGGGTTAGCTCAGTGGTTCCAGCACCTGCCTTGCAAGCCCAAGGTCCTGAGTTCGACCCCCGGTAACCACATACAATGCTGGGTGTGGAGACTCATGCCCATCAGACATCAATAACACATACCACAGCACTGGGCAGAACTAGCAGAAGAAATCAACAAATGGGATCTCACCTTATTAAAAAGCTTCTGTACAGCAAAAGAAACCATCGCAGAGCAAAAAGGCAATCAACAATATATGGAAAAAAATCTTTACCAGTAGTTCCTCAAAGGGCTACTACTTAGAATATATAAAGAGCTTTAAAAAAAATCAGTCCTCCCAAACTTAAAGAACCAATTCAAAAATGGGCATCTGAAATGAACAGACACTTTTTAGAGGAAGATATAAAAGCAGCTAAGAAGTATATGAAGAAATGCTCAACTTCACTGGCCATTCGAGAGATGCAATTGAAAACACTGAGATTTCATTTCATTCCACAAAGAACGGCTGCTATCTCAAAATTGGCC
Source organism: Thryonomys swinderianus (assembly GCA_004025085.1). Classification (NCBI taxonomy): domain Eukaryota; kingdom Metazoa; phylum Chordata; class Mammalia; order Rodentia; family Thryonomyidae; genus Thryonomys; species Thryonomys swinderianus. The sequence continues at coordinate 5,273 of PVIC010030247.1, forward strand.
AGCAACAAATGCTGGTGAGGTTGTGGAGAAAAAGGGACCCTTCTTCACTGCTGGTGGGAATGTAGACTAGTACAACCATTACAGAGATCAGTGTGGAGACTCTTCAAAAAACTAGGATTAGAGGTTCCATTTGACCTTGCTATTCCCCTGCAGGGGATATACACAAAAGAATTACAAGAGTCATATCACAGCAATATATGTACACCCATGTTTATAGCAGCTCAGTTTTGTGTTGGCTAAATCTTGGAAACAACCCAAATGCCCAAAACTCTAGACTGGATAAAGATGGGGTTTTTTTAATTAAAAAAAAAAACTCTCCCATAAAGAATGATATTGAATCATTTATACTCAAATGGACGTACCTTCAGGACACACTCATAAGTGAAATAAGTCACAGATGTGTAAATATTTTATCTTTTCTCTGGTATGAGAAACTGAAGTTGTAAATGTGTTGTAGAATGCATGATCAATATTGTGAAATAGTACATATCCAAAGGGAAATGGGTTTTAGGGTAAATAATGAAGAAACAAAAAAATTGATGGTAAAAAAGGAAACAAAGCTTGTGTATAGAGGGGCAGAGGGTAGTAGAGTGGGTAGGGGAAAAACAAGAATTAAGTTGGGTCATATACTGGTAACAAATTCTCAATGTGGAGTGTAATTGTGATGTGTATACATAATGTACCAATAAAAATAATTTTTAAAATGTGTATTTTAGTTTTTTTCTTTTTTGAGACTTTGTAATTCAAGCTAGCCCTGAGCTCACTATGTAGCCCAGGCAAGCCTTGAACTCAGCAATCCTCCTGCCTCTACCTTGCTAGTGGTGGGATTATAGGCATGAGCCACCATATCTGGCACTGTGGTGTGTGGTACTAATTGCTGGTGAGCATGATTCACCACACTTGGCACTGTGTTATGTGGTACCAGGGATCAAACTCAGGATCTTGCATTTGCTAGGCAGGTACCAGAACCACTGACCTAAATCTCTGGCCCTTAGTCTCAATTCTTTTTAAAAAATTCTGACTATATATTTTGAATTAATTTTTAAATATAAAAAATGGTTGTATATAGTTCTGCAATATATTTTTATAAAATTACTCCTGATTTTATAATGGAACACTAATTCAAATTAATTGCATAGAATGAGAAATTGACTAATTTGCCACTTTAAACACGTTATATAATTTTATATTTTTTAAGTTATAAATGTCCATTTTATAGTAATATTAATAAACCTCAAATGTCTGCTGAAGAAATTTTTCTACAGTGAAAATCTAGATCATGTTTCACTATGATACTTTGATACTTTTCAGGACATTAAGTTTTTTTATGTAACTCATGCAGATCGAGTCCCTGAGGAGATCCTGAAGCTACAATAAGAAATTAATAAAAAAAGTAATTAAACAGATTCCAGTCTAACTGGAAAGACCTCTAAAAATTCACTTCCAGCAGGCATGGTGGTACATACCTATAATCTCAGCACCCAGGAAGTTGAAGTAGGAGGATCACCATGAGTTTGAGGGCAGCCTGGACTATAGGACAAGACCCTGTCTCAAAAAACCAAACCAAGGGCTGGAGATTTAGCTCAGTGGTTCCAGCGCCTGCCTTGCAAGCGCAAGGCCCTGAGTTTGATCCTGGTAACCACATACAATGCTGGGCGTGGTGACTCACGCCCACCAGCCATCAATACCACATACCACAGTGCCGGGCGTGGTGGCTCACACCTGTCATCCCAGCACTCGGGAGGCAGAGGCAGGAGGCTGCTGAGTTCGAGGCTTGCCTGGGCTACATAGTGAGCTCAGGGCCAGCCTGAACTACAAAGTGAGACCCTGTCTCAAAAACAAACAAACAAACAAAAAACCAAAATAATATGCTTCCAGCCCAGTACATTTCAAAATGATTAATGGCATACACTTCCCACAGAGTAAGCTCAAGTAAACAGTAGATTCAGCAATAATTTTACAGTGCTAGATAAAGCTTCCTTCTTTCCTTTTCTCCCTCCTTCCTTCCCTCCCTTCACAGGGCCTCACACAAGTTCTTTTAGACCTGCAAAGAAAAACAGAGAAACTAATTTCGCCTTCCAGAAGCAGGGAAAAGAAAGCCCCAGAACTTTTCATAACCATCCTTTCTACATTGTTGCACTGCGATTGTCCATTCTGTCTATTCAAAACACTAATTAATGCACTGAATTAATCTATTTTGAAGTACACTTTTTAAAAACGTAGAAAATAACGTGAACTCAAAGTGATATATATTACTTTCACTAAATCTTCTTTCAAAAAAGTGGTGTCTCTTTTGCTCTAAAAACCAAAGTCTATCAGTCTTCATACTTTGTGGTTTAAGAAAACTGAAAACCTAAATCTGCTAAATAGATTGCAGTCTAACTGGAGACTTCCAAAAATTCACTTAGCTTCCCTCCTACTCAAGAGCACCATTCATTTATCTTCCTTAAAAATTCAAAAATTCAAATTCTCTATCCTTTATTACTGCTCAAACCTAATGTTCATTTAAAAACAATGTTATCTTCCTAGTCAGTAGCTCAAGTAGAGATCTTTTTTTTTTTCCTAGTACTGTGGATTGAAGCCAGGGTTTTTATACATTCCCAACCCTCTCCCTTTCCCCTTCCCCCTCTTCTTTTGAAACAGGGTCTTGCTAACTCAGTTTGTCAAGGCTGGGCTCAAATTTGGGATCCTCCTGTCACAGTCTCTCACAATACTTCTGTGTTCCCAGTATAGTAAAAACAGTCTAAGGCTTTGGAAGCGAGCAAATTTTTAATTAAAAGTCCACATATTCCAATTTATAAACTCTGAAATTTAGTTAAGTTACTCAACTTTTCTGAGACACATTCCTCTAATCTGTAACTATATCTCACAGAAATGTGATGTTACAATACCTAATCCTAGCATAAAATATAGCATTCAAAAATGTTAGTCTAGGGACAGAAATTTAGCTCAGTGATTCCTGTGCCTGCCTCACAAGTGCAAGGCCCTGAGTTCGATCCCGGTAACCACATACAACAATACTGGGCGTAGTGATTCACACCACCAGCAGTCAGTACCACATACCACAGTGCTGGGCATGGTAGCTCACACCTGTAATCCCAGCACTCGGGAGACAGAGACAGGAGGATTGTTGAGTTCAAGGTTTGCCTGGGCTCAGTGAGCTCAGAGCCAGCCTGAACAAGAAAGCGAGACCCTGTCTCAAAAAAAAAAAAGTCTCACACTTAACACCACCCCAAATACAAAGTATTTGTTTTATGTATGAGTTTATGAAGTTTTACTTTCAAAATCCATGTTTATATCTCCTATTATCAAGTAACAAATAGAACAATCATTTACGAACGTGGATGTAGTAAATCAGAACCAGTCACACCAGTTATAGTAATTGACAGTGTGATAAAGTCTTGAAAATGAGCAAATAAGATTTTAAAATATTATTTTTAGAAATACTCTCCGTTAAAGAACTTCCTTTTTCTTATAATTTTAAATTCAATGGCTCTCCTGGGCTTTTGAATTAAAATGATCTGGTAAAAGAGGTCAAAACATTCAAGCCAAATAGAAATTGATAGAACTGAACAACAATGAAATCAGAAATTTCTACAAGAAATTACCATAGATATAAAATAACCGTGATGATTTTCCAAGGGAACCTTTTGGAGAACTTCTTGTATTCTTTCTACTCTGTAATTTGTTGCTTATCAAACAGAGGTAGGAATTAATATTGTTATATATGGAGCAGTTATCTAAATTAAGAATGCATAAAGTCATAAAAATAAAGTACATTTCTTGAGCATTTTAGAGTAACATGCTTTTCCAATTAACAATGAAGGTAAAAATGGAACCCATGTGGGCTTGATCCTCCAATACAGGAATATAGAAATAAACTGCTATGTTTTAATACTTTCCTAAATTCTAGTATAATTATTTTGTATTCTATTTATACCAAGATAATAATTATAATTAGCACTTAATAAGAGCTGAATATAAGCCTTACAGTGTGTAAAAACACTATTTTCTATTAATCCCTTGCAGTCAAATAATTTTCTCTCTTAATGCATTCTTCTGTTAAGATGAATTTACTTTTTTCCTACTGCTAATTGTCCAATCATAGTAAGATCATGTTTTTCACACATACTTTAGAACTTTGTTCCATAAATTATACATACTTTTTGTATCTCCCTAAGTAGTTATTTTAGACTCCTGGGAAAAATTAACCTCTCATTATTCAATGTTCAAGTATTTTGCTTAAATTGCTAATATGAATTGAGATGTGTGCTGGGGAAGCAGAATGACTTGAAAGAGGACTACCTTTATAGCTAGGTAGAGTACTAGCTTTATACCCCTCACCTACAGAAAAAACAATACCTAATATAAAAAAATACCTAAGACTAATGTAGACTAAACAAAATAAATGTAAATCACATATAACTGGCACTCAATATGCTGTGTAATACACTGTAATTTGTTCTTAAACTGGATGTCTGTCTACTCAGATCAGTGATACATAATTTAGTTTTGGGATTTTTGGAAAAACTAGGGACATCCAGATATTCCTCTCCCACTCACTGAAATCAGTGTCTTTAATTATAAATTCCATGAGATCAGACATCAAAATTTTATGCACCAAAAAAATTTTCTGTACTCTGAATCCCCCAATATTTCACCCAAAACCTTTCATATACTAGTTGGTAACATATGCTTGTTTGCAGCAAAGGGAATTTAGCTATGGCTAGTAAGTACTTAAATTACTGGGTATGTTTAGTTTCTACCTGAATGAAACTAAGTGTCTGCTTTTCAACAGGTATTATTTCCAAATTTACATCGCTCAGGCTATTTTACTAGCTATCTTTCCAGATAATTTGATTAATTTCTACAAAAATATATCTGCATTTATTAAGCCCTTTTGAGAAGCTCAAAGACTTTCTCTTCAATCCTTATATCTAAGATATATAAATGGAGATGGGAAAAACATGGAACTATGAATCCAGGTGAAACCATAAATTTTCAAATTTCACATAGCAAAAATTCCATTTTAAATTCTCAACTTACATGTATTTTGTCAAATTTTCATTCTTTTTTTCCCCCTTGGTAATGGGGATGGAATACAAGGGTGGTACTTTGCTATTGAATATTACTCTTAGAAAAAAAAATTTTTTTTTCCCCACTTTGAAACAGGATCTTGTGAAGTCACACAGGCTGCCCTCCAACATTGAAGCCTACTGCCTCAGCCCGAGCAGCTCAAGTTGCAGGGATTTGCCATGATGTTAGACTTTTTTCTTTTTTTTTTTTTTTTTTGAGACAGCATCAACCTGTCCTCATATTTATAATCCTCCACTACCTCAGCTACCCAAATAACCAAGATTTTAGGCACATGTAATCACGCCCAGCTTAGAATTTTCATTCTATGAAAAGTACCTAATTTATGGATAAGCTGGTTTATATCAAAAATGTCTTTGCTATTTGCCTAAGACAGCATACATTTCAAATAGTGTTATGTGTAGTATGCAAAACATAAATATGATTAATCTAACCTAATAAACTGGCTATTAACCATAGGTCTACTTCAGACAGACTGCAAAATATTTAGAAATTAAATAATTTCTTAAACATTAATAGTCAAAACTAACAGCCCAGTCCAATTATGATTAGCCAATACTGGCAATCTCTTTTGCCAGTAAATGGTCATAGATCTATGGTCTAGAACTGGCCAATGAGTTGCAAGAAGCTGAATTCTTTCCTTCCTGCTAAGACAGTAGCAAGAAGAGTAGGCTACTTTGCCTCCAAACCAGTTTCCTTGCACCCACGATGTTTCCTACTTCAACCTGATACTTTGAGACTACGAGACAAAGACCAAGAGAATTTCCATAATCCTGATTCTTCATACAGACATAATGGAGTCTCACAGCTTCTGTCTTATCTCTTTCCTTTTCTTTTCTTTTTGAGGTACCGGCAATCAGAACTCTGGCCCTTGTGCTTCTAAGGTAGGTGCGATATCACTTGAGCTAAATCCCTGGCCCTCTCACAGCTTATGTAGAATAAATGTCACGTTGTCTAAATCACTGAATATCAGATATTCTTCCCGAAGTTGAAACCAATCTGATTCACATAGACAAATCAGGCAAGAAGAGATGTAAATTACTAAGTAACAATTATTTCTGTCATTTCATATAATCTTCAAATCACCTAATGAAAATTGCAAACCTTTTTTTGCTTGGTTTTACAGATTAGAAAACGAAGGACTAATAAAATTACATAGTTAATAGTAGCAAAGCTAAAATTTGAATCTGGACCTGTTATCAACTCTTTGGTCTTTTAAAAATATACAATATACAATACCCTTTCTTCCTTATTTACTGCTCTTCTTAAAATAATGATTAGTAAATCGTGTTATCAGCTAACAGAATTTGAGGAAAACTAAGGAACAGCAATTATTCCTATAACCATAGAAAAGTGAACTCTATGGGCTGGAGGGTTAGCTCAGTGGTTCCGGTGCCTGCCTTGCAAGCGCAAGGTCCTGAGTTCAATACCTGGAAACCACATATAGTACTGGGCATGGAGACTCAAGCCCACCAATAATCAATACCACATACCATAGTGCCGGGCGTAGTGGCTCACGCCTGTAATCCCAGCACTCGGGAGGCAGAAACAGGAAGATTGCTGAGTTCAAGGCTTGAGCTTAGAGTCAGCCTGAACTACAAAGCGAAACCCTGTCTCAAAAAAAAAAAAAAAAACGAACTCAAAATTTAATGTTTTCCAAGAATTAAAAAACATGAAATCAACAGCAAATATTTCCTAAGTTGTAAGAATAACTTCCTTATTTCCAATTATTCCATAAGCATCAATATAGAAACCACAAAGTTAACACTTCCTTAATTCTCACCACTTTCTAGAAACTAATACAGCACAAAAGTTGACAACTAAAACATCTAAGATCAGCCAAGTCCATTTCTTATGGAGAAACTTATTAGAACTAGATTTTCAAAAGGTATCTTGTCATCTCCACCAGATGTTTCTGAATTAACATACGCAACTTACCTTCCCACATGCCCTGCAGTGATGCCTTCTTTTAGTGAATGTAAACCGGGCTTCACATTTCATGCAGTTTGGAGCCTGGGAGTCTGGTACCCATACTGGAGCTACTTCACCCAGAGTGGTAAATGGTTTTCTGGCAGAAATTCCAAACTGACCAGCTCTGAGATCATTATCTGGGCTATCTGGAGCTAATGCAAGGCACGGCCTACAGGAGGCCTCGTAACTTTCTAAATGTTCCCCATTTGTATCAGCAACAGAGATGCTTCCCAAAGATGCATTGCATACATTGGTTGCTGAGTTTTCCCCTACTTTTGGTTTTCCAAGAATGTCATTTTTGTTTTTAATATTATTTCCATTGTTTGTGGGAAGGTCATTTTGTAAATGGTCTGATAATGGCTTTGGAATTTGAAGTTTAAGATTAGAAGGTTGTTTGGGTCTTGCACCACCAAAAGGAACACTGATGGATTGGAGATTTGCTGCCATCTTGGGGGAAGATTGCATAAGCACTGATGGAACTTGACTACAGAAATTATGTAAATAATTTTTCTTCATTAGGTCACCAGTGCTGTTTAACAGTCCACTCCCTTCTGTGGCTTCATTTTCTCTCTGTTCATAAATGTTTGAGTAGCATTCTGATTTGCTCTCCTCTATTTCTTTCTCTTCTGTAACTGAATCTTCTTTGGAGGGTAAAGTCTTTGGAACAAAAGAAACAACAGGGCTCTGCATTCCACAGGAATCACAGCTATTAGATAAAGAATTTGCTGCTGGTGAATCTGTAACAGTGGAGAAATCACATCCTTCACTTTCACTCATGCAAGTTCCTTGTAAATCTAGACCTGTACCTGCCATTCCAACACATTCTCCTACATTATCATTAGTGTCATCAGGCTCATTAATCTGTAATAACTTTCCATTTTCTTCATTTACTTGGCTATCACTCATCTCATTTAGTTTAGTCAATTTCCAATTACCCATCTCCTGAGAGTCAGAGAAATGCTCTGTCATATTAAGAAGTTCTGCAGTACTAACAATTTCTTCACTCCCGTAACATTCATTTTCATCAGCTCTAACTTCACTAGGCACAAGGCAGTCTGAAAATTGTTCAGAGTTATCCCTTCCAGGGATGTCTGGTTTGAGACACAAAGGCAAACCAGACTGGAGTGATTCTTCAGTTCTCTCTTCCGCTGGCTCTTTTTTGGTCAAAATTTCTTCACCCAAATGGGAAAAGGAGTTTGGACTTCCTGCACCTGTCCGAGGACAGCTGATTTTGCCACTGAAGTCCTCATCTGGTATACAGTCCTCTTGCTTTTTAACAGTAGGACCTCTGTCTATTCCCTGGCATGAGATTACTGAATCAGCTATTAAACTTGTAATCACAGACACTGAGGAGTCTCTACCTATATTCTCATCATCTTTTAACTGTGAAGTGGAACAGACACTGGTAAGACTATCAGATGAAGTTGTACACAGATGAATAACAGAATCCCCTTCTGTTTTTGGTCTATTTGATAGATCCATTTGTTTCTCTGAGTTAGTATCTTTTGCTGTGGATCCATTCATATTAAAACTTAATTGGTCAGTTTGTCTGTTTTCATTATCCAGTGAACAGCTGAAAGAATCCATGAGGGATTGACTATTATAATTATTACAATCCTGCAAGTCACTTTGTAGTGTCCTTTTATCACAATTATGCATGACAGCTACAACAAGAACATTCTTCTCATCTGGAAGACAATTTAAATTTCCACATCTCTTCTCTCCTACTTCAACAGGACTGTACTGGTCACCCTGATTATAGTTTCTCTTAATTAGCTGATCTTCTGCAACAGCATTTTCATCAATCCACATTGTGGCAATCTCTGGATTTAGACTACAGCTCTGTCCATTCGCACAGTGATCTTCTCCCTCCTTGGCTGGAGATAAAGGAGCCAAAGAGAAGACTTTCAGTGGAGGCTGTGACTCAGTAGAAAGTGCAGGTTCATTCACACTAACCAGTGCAGGATTAAATGACAGTCGGTGAGAAGAGGAATCGAGAATTTTATTCCACTTTGTGTCCAATAAAGTAGGGGAATTTGTTTCATCTAGAAAAATAAGTAGTTACAGTAAGTTTGCTGGTAACAGTAATATTCAAATGAAATATATTCCTAGGATCTGTATCTAATTTTTAAGAATATTTTAAAAACAATTCTCTGTAATCAAATGTCATCATACAGTAGTATCTCAGACCATTTCAAACCACAAAAGACTTCTACCTTAATCTGATAATATAAACTGACTCTCAGACCTAGGATGGATAAAGCATCCTTGCATTGACTGTGCACAAAGTAAAACATATACTAATGATGGGAGCAGTAATGAAGATATAATTGGTCAGAAGGAAAAAGGATATTGAATAATCTGAATCCATGGCATGATTGGTTCATGGGTTTCATGGATATCTCCATTTGTGAAAACTGTAAACCAGGCATAAGAGTGTATGCCTATAGTTCTTGGGGGGCTAACACGGCAGGATCTCTTGAGCCCATGAATTCAAAAGCAGACTGGCCAAAACAGTGAGACCATCTCTGAAAACGAATGTACAATTAACATCTATTCATTTTAGTAAATATAAAGTTACCTTTATAAAAGTATGTAAAGAGGACAAGGAACAGAAAAGGTATAAATGAAACCCAAAATGGCAGCATGTCTGTCACCACTGAAGGTAAATACTGGGTGCTTTGAAGTTTACTATACTATGCTCAATTGGTACACTTCAAATTTGTCAATTTTAAGTTTCTTTTTTTTTTTTTCCTGAAACAGCGTCTTACTTTGTAGTTAAAGCTGGCCCTGAGCTCACTATATAGCCCAGGCAAGCCTTGAACTCACAGCAGTCCCCTTGCTTCTGCCTCCCGAGTGCTGGGATTACAGGTGTGAGCCTCCACACCCGGCACTGTGGTGTATGGTACTAATTGCTGGTGGGTGTGAGTCACCATGCCCGGTATTGTTGTGTGTGGTTACCAGGATTGAACCAGGGACCTTGCACTTGCTAAGCAAATGCTGGAACCACTGAGCTAAATCTCTGGCCCTCCCTTTTAAAATATTTCCAAGCTTATTTCTAGAAATAAGAGATACACTTCTTATGAGAATAGTTAATATTCAAGTAGGATTGATAACTAAAATTTTCCACCTACTATCAAGGTGTATTATTAATTACCTACCATTATCACAGTGCATTTATGGTATAGTCCTTATTTAAAGAAGGAATACAAAATAAGAAGTCACCTCATTTTTTTTTTTTTTTTGAGACAGGGTCTCATTTTGTATTTCAGGCTGGCTCTGAGCCCACTATGTAGCCCAGGCAAGCCTCAAACTAAGTGATCCTCCTGTCTGCCTCCCGAGTGCTGGGATTACAGGCCTGAGCCACCACGCCCTGCACTGTGGTATGTGGTATGATTGCTGGTGGGTGTGAGTCACCACACCCAGCACTGTATTTGGTTACCGGGGATCGAACTCAGGACCTTGCGCTTGCAAGGCAGGCGCTGGAACCACTGAGCTAATCCTCCGGCCCAGAAGTCACCTCATTTAAAGTATACTGTCTAAAATATTAGGTTAGAGGCAGTAGTTACTGACATCAAAATGCAAATGATACCGCCACTGAAAAACACAGTTCAAACTATCAAAACTACATAATTACAAGGAAGGAAAATGGGTTTTGGATATCCTTCTTCCTCCAAAGTAATTTTTTTTTTTTTGAGACAGGGTCTCGCTTTTGTAGTTCGGGCTGGCTCTGAGCTCACTATGTAGCCTAGGCAAGCTTCGAACTCAGCAATCCTCCTGTCTCTGCCTCCCGAGTGCTGGGATTACAGGCATGAGCCACCTCGCCTGGCACTGTGGTTTGTGGTATTGATTGTTGGTGGGCTTGAGTCTCCATGCCCAGCACTGTATGTGGTTTCCGGGTATCAAACTCAGGACCTTGCACTTGTGAGGCAGGCACCGGAACTACTGAGCTAACCCTCCGGCCTCGAAGTAATTATTTTTTTGTCAATAAGTATTATACTTGCTAAGACATTTTTGCAGATCGAACAAGAATGTACTCCAAACTACTACAAAGAATCTACAGAAAGAGACTAATGTAATAAACAGGTTTAGTAGATTCAGTGATATTTGGGAAATATATTATTCATATGATTATGTTTATATTTAGTTACTTAATATGCAGAGGGCTAGACTGAAGAAAGTGCTAAGAAAGTATTCCTATAAATGGTTGTATCCCAGAAAATACCTTCTTGATTGATATATACAAACTTCACCAGGATCCAATAAAATCTCAAATCGTTGCATTTCACATTGCATGAATCTGTAATGAACCTAGGAATACTGGGTCATTGATGATCAAATATGAAGAAAGCTGGTCATTCCAGGCATCCTTCTTTCTTCACTTTTTTTTATTCCAATGGTTAAATTCTACTTAAGATTTTTTTCCATCATAATTCAAGTTAATCAAAACTAATCTCTCTTCCCAACCGCTATCAAAGAGTAACACAAATAACTAGATACAATGAAGGTTTGGAGACCAATTAAAATCTTAGATTTTAGCCGGGTGTGGTGGCTCACTCCTGTAATCCCAGCACTCGGGAGGTAGAAAACGGAGGATTGCTGAGTTCAAAACTTGCCTGGACTACATAGTGAGCTCAAGGCCAGCCTGAACTACAAAGCGAGACCCTGTCTCAAAAAAAACAACAACAACAACAACAACAAAAAAACCCTGCCATTTCTATTAGAAGTAGGAAACACAAAATGAGAAAAAAATTCAGCTGGAACTCTTCCCTAACATAAGTCAATCCTAAGCAGACATCATTAGACTGAAGTTTGACAATGTGTAATTTAACTAACAATTAACAGTTACTAGAAAAAGTAAATCCTTTTGAAATGTCTTAAAAAGGTGTGGTGCCACATGTCGGTAACCCCAGCATTCTGGGAAGCTCAGGCAGGAGGATCACAAGTTTGAGCCCAGACTGGGAAACTCAGCAATTTAAGACTCTGTCTCAAAATTTGGGTGGAAGGAGCTAAGGATTTAACTCAGTGGAAAGGCCCAAGGTTTAATCCCAAAGCCAAAAAAACAAGTAATATTAGGGTTAGGACATATCTTTATTGGAAAATCAATATGAAAAAAGGTATTTTTTCTTAGTGTTGGAAATGCAAGCATACATTCTAAAGCCTTTCTTGGGCACTGAAATTATATTGGGTAGGTAAAGAAATTCTAGTATCACGTTGCCTGATACTAGATCCTAATCTTGCCAACTGATAAGATAAATTGTGGGTAACTAGTTTAAACTCATCTTTGAAATGGAGATAAGAAAGTCAATTTTGGGCCGGAGATTTAGCTCAGTGGTTCTGGAGCCTGCCTCCCAAGTGCAAGGTCCTGAGTTCGATACAGGTAACCACATAGAATGCTGGGTGTGGTGACTCATGCCCACCAGCAATCAATACCACATACCACAGTGCCGGGCGTGAAAAAAAAAGTCAATTTTAATGGAATTGTTTTAAACATTAAATGAAATAATCCATGTAACTATCTGGCACACAATTATTTCTTCTTCTGAGCATTATTATTGTCATTGTCACCAGACCTGATTTTATTTCTTTTTAAAGTAATGCATGCTCTTTATCCTCACATTCTAAACATCATAAATCAAAATAGATTCACCAGTGTAAATTCTCACCTTCGTTTTGTTCAAATTCATCTAACACCTTGTCCAGGTTGTAAGCTTCTGCTTGGAAGTAATTCTCCATCAGTGAGGAAACACTACTCAAGAGATTTGTTTAAACCTAAAAAGTAGATCAAATTTATACTATAATTTATAAATCCTAAGTGTATGAGGATAAAAATCTCTTAGAAGTATATGCAGACAAAGGTAAACAATAAAACCTGTCAACATTAATAGTCTAGTAACAATCAGGTAACAATCATTAAAGGTAACAATCATTACAACAATCATTTATATAGTCATTAAGCTAACTATCATTAAAATACACTTGCCCCTCCATATCTGAGTTGTGCATCTGGATTGAAAATATTTGAAAAATTTTTCATCTGTACTATACATGGGCATTTTTCTTGTCCCTAAATAATACAGTTTATCTAGCATTTACATTAGGTTTCATAAGTAATCTAAATGATCTGAAGTATATGAGAGGATGTGCATCGGCTACATGCAAACCTCATTTTCATAAGGAGTTTGAATTGCTTCTCAGTCTTTCGGGTAAGATCAAGTGTATCTAAGGAATGTGGATTTTGTTATCTGCAGGAGACTTGGAATCATGGATATCAAAGGACAACTCCAGAACTAAATACAGAAGGAAGATTTCATCATTTACTAGAATATGCCCCAGAAGACAAAAAGATGTTGGGAAGAGCATTATCATTTTGTTCAGGATAAAATAAAATTTCTATGTAAAAGCAACTTTTTTCAGGTGGAAGATTACAGAAAGTTCAAGCATAGTGGTATGGATATTAGTTCTAAAATTCTAATAATGGCTCCGATTATCCTTTGTAAACCTCTTCAAAAACCATTTTTAAGGTTTCCTTATGATAAATAGATTTAAAACATCCTCTGGACATACACATTAGATGTATCAACTACTAAATAGGACCCTAAGAGCCCATAGGAGGTATTAAATGATACATATTATCTTTTATTCCTATTACCCATTACCATGATATCCATGTTCATCTAAATCTCTCAAAGTTTTCTTTTTGAGCCAGAAATGTTTTTAAAATTGATTTTATTGGCACATTTTATATATACATTATGATCACACTCAACATTGAGGGTTTGTATCAGCACATGACACATCTTGATTCTAATTTTTTCCCTTTCCTCTGCCCTTATTACAACTCCCTGCCCCCATATACCTAAGCTTTGTTTTTTGTTTTTTGGTTTTCTTTTTTGAGACAGAGTCTCGTTTTGTAGTACTATGTAGCCCAAGCAAGCCTCAAACTCAGCAATCCTCCTGCATCTGCCTCCCGAGTGCTGGGATTACAGGCATGAGCCACCACACCTGGCACTGTGGTATGTGGTACTGATTGCTGGTGGGCGTGAGTCACCATGCCGAGTATTGTATGTGGTTACTGGGGATCAAACTCAGGACCTTGCGCTTGTGAGGCAGGCGCCAGAACCACTGAACTAAATCTCCGGCCCCCCAACACCTTATTCTTTTCCAACACTTATTGTCATCGATAGAGACCACCATGATTACATGATTAATTTCAAGCTTTCCTACCAGACTGGAACACAACAAGAGGACTCACTGTGTTCACCATTTAACTGCAGTGAAGTACAGAAACTAGTGTGGTACCCATTCAATTCATACTTGTGGTAGTCACACAAACAATGAATAAACAGCTGGTCAATAAACTGTACTGAACTCCAATTACTAAGGCCGGTATCAGAAATGAATGCTAAACCATTAGGCAAGCAGTTATTGAGGAAGGAATATTCACAGTGTCTCAAAGTATCACTCCACAGATGTACTGTTAATTTCAAAGAAGGAAATATATTTTTATAATGAAAAGATATTAATTACCACCTTAACAAAATGATCTGACAGTATCACTGATAGTTTAACATATGGATATTATGCAGTTTCTAATGTGATAAGAGTGAAAAAAAGTACAGAACATCAACTATGCAGTATTCTTGAGGGCTAGCTTTGGCTCAGAGAGACAGAAGGGGGACCGGAATGTGGGTTGTCCCCAATGCAGTATTCTTGCCAAAAATACTTACCTTAAATTGAATCATGAGGAAACAATTAGGCAAGTCTAGAATGTTAGGATTCTATAAGAAAAATGACCTAAATTCTAAATTAAAAAATCAATGTTCCTACCACAATAAAAAAAAGAAAAAAAATCATTCGACATTAAAAGACTCTAAAAAGATTATGTACCAAGTGATACATATTAACACTGATTAGGTCCTAAATCCAGAAAACACAGTGGCTAAATGTGTAGCTTAGCAGCACAGTGCCTGCCTAGCATATACAAGGCCCCAAGTTCCATCTCTACAGAAGCACAAAGAAAGGGAAGAAAGGACAAAGGGAAGATGTGAAGGCAAAAGGCAGGGAGGAAGGGTGGGAAAAGGCAGTATATACACTTATACAGACCAAAAAGTAATTGGAGGACTTGAGCAAATCTGTACAAGGAAAGATAATACACTGAAGTATACTCATTTTTCTTGGATTCAAAAATGATATCCTGAGATTCCTACTGAAATGTTTTGGGATGAGAAGTGTAATCTGCCATTAATTTTTAAGTGATTAAGAAAAAAACAAAAACAAATTTGAAGCTTACTGGACTGGGAATACAGCTTAGTGGTAGAAACTTGCCTATAATGAGTGAGGCTCTGAGTTTAATCCCTAGCACTGCAAAGCAAAACAACAAGAACAAAACTTTGCAAAAGTACAGAAGAGAGGGCCGGAGATTTAGCTCAGTGGTTCCAGTGCCTACCTCACAAGCACAAGGTCCTGAGTTCAGTCCCCGGTAACCACATACAATGCTGGGCATGGTGACTCACACCCACCAGCAATCAATACCACATACCACAGTGCCAGGCATGGTGGCTCACGCCTGTAATCCCAGCACTCGGGAGGCAGAGACAGGAGGATTGCTGAGTTCAAGGCTTGCCTGGGGTACATAGTGAACTCAGGGCCAGCCTAAACTACAAAGTGAGACCCTGTCTCAAAAAAAAAAAAGTACAGAAGAAAGAGAAGTATGTAAAAAGGGCAAAATGGTAAAAACTGATGAATACAGATAAAGGATACATGTGTCTGAAATATACTATTCTTTCATTCTTCCTACAGGCTTGAAATTTTTAAAAATTCATTAGTATGTTTGCTGTACATAATGATCACATTTGTACATGGATATAACATATCTTAATTTTTCTCCCTTCACCTCCTCTAACCATTCTACCCCACTTGCCAAAGTTCTGTTTTAATTTTTTTTTCTTTCCTTCCTCAGGCCGGCGATTTAGCTCAGTGGTTCTGGCGCCTGTCTCGCAAGTGCAAGGTCCTGAGTTCGATCCCGGCAACCACATAGGTGAATGGTGACTCATGCCCACCAGCAATCAATACCACATACCACAGTGCCGGGCGTGGTAGCTCACGCCTGTAATCCCAGCACTCAGAAGGCAGAGACAGGAGGATTGCTGAGTTCCAGACTTGCCTGGGCTACATAGTGAGCTCAGGGCCAGCCTGAACTACAAAGCAAGACCCTGTCTCAAAAAAAAAAAAAAAAAAAAAAAATTGCCTAGGAACGGCCCAAGGAACAATGCAGTGTGCCTGATTTATTTCACTCAAAATTATGGTCTCAAATTTACCTACAAATGAATCATTTAACCTTTTTATAGCAGAGTAATACTCTCAACTGTATATAATTATCACATTTTATTTATTCATCTGTTGATGGGCTATATGCTGTTTCCATGATTTAGTTGTTATAAACTGTGCTGTATAAACATGGGTATGTGTGTATTACTATGGTATGATACTTTCAACTCTCTGGAAGATGCCTAGAAGGAAAATACTAAGTCAAATGGAACCGCTAGTTTTAGTTTTTTGAGGAATCACCATTCTGATTTCCATAGTGGTTGTACCAGTTTACACTCCCACCACCGATCCAGAAGGGCTTCTCACCTCCCCCTCAGCCTCACCAGAATTTGTTATTC
>PVIC010030248.1:0-22001 GCA_004025085.1 Thryonomys swinderianus
AGACTGAGGACAAATGATAAGGAATTTAGTGGTTAGTAGTACTCCAGAGACAAACTCATAAGTGAAATAAATAGGTCACAGATGTGTAAATATCTTATCTTTTTCTCTGGTATGAGAAAGTAAAGTTGTAAATGTGTTCTAGAATGCATGATAGATATTGTGAAATAGTAAATTATTCAATGGGAAATGGGGTTTAGGGATAAAAATGAGGGGAAAGAAAAAAATTGATGGTAAAAAATAGAGGAAACAAAACTTGTGCGTGCAGGGGCGGGAGGGTGTAAGGCGGGTAAGGGAAAGGGAAAAATGAGAATTAAGTTATGCATATACTGATATAAATTCTCAGTGTGGAATGTAATTGTGATGTGTATATATAATGTACCAATAAATTAAATTTTTAAAAAATCACCATCAGCTACAGTTGTTCAAGTACAAAGGAAGGAAGAGAAAAACAACAGGAAACAGGTCCAGACAAAATGTTCTGCTATATTAATCTTACAAGTGATGTTGAAAATGAATAGAATCTAAGTATTAAGGAACTATAAGGTTATAATTTCAAATATTTTTAAAAATTTAAAGATATTTATGCTGTTTAGGTGTTTTTAGTTGAACCATATGTACATTTTAGGTGGAAAGAAAATCAAAGCACATCACTTTTATCTTTTCTTTTTAACCTCATCCATAGTAACACAAAAAATGCTATCAATGTTTATGAAGCTAATGTGTAAACAATATATTCATCTATGTGGTCTACTGATGGGAAGTAGAATCAGATATTCCCATTTCAACACTACCAAGCAAGAGAAAAATCAGTTAGATTCCAAGAAGAGATGAACTCAATTGGTAAGAAAATGTTTTATACATTCTGAAACAACTATAAATGCCATATTATAAAAAAATGTCAAATATGAGAGCATATTCTTTTTTTTTTAACAAAACCACAACTGGCATGTGAAGGAATACATTCATATTTGAAAAAGATGCATTTGCATAAATATATAAATTGCCATTTGTGTACATAAAAAGTAAAATTCAGGTGTCATTTGCAGAACAATATTTCTGATATTTTGAGCTCTGTATTACTAGGCTGTCAACCTCTTGAAGACCAAAATGGTGTTTTGGTTTATGTTTTCATCTTTTTTAAATTCACTTGGTCATATTTGTCTTATTTTTCATATAGCCGCAACCTAGATCTATGTGTTCTATGCTTATTTTAATTTCTAAATTCAAATTCTATAATCAAAAAATATATGCCAACTTATCAAGTTTTTCTTTTATAAAATACATTTCTTCTTTAGAATAGCTTTAGGTTCACAACAAACCTGAGAAAAAGGTATGACAAAGAAACTTTCCATATACAATCTACTCACATTTGTCCATTTCTGTCACTGTTTTGAGAATTCCCCAACAAAGTAATATCTTTGTTACAACAAAGGAATCTACATAGACAAATCATTGTCACCTCACGTTGATGGTTTACAGTAGGTTTATTATTTGTGTGTAGTCTATGGGTTTAACAAATTTATAATTACAAGTTATATATGTTACTATTATAGTATAATGCACAGTAGTGTCACTTCTCTAAAGGGCCTCTCTGTCCTATCCCATTTGCTGCCTATGCAACCCGTGATCTCTCTACTGTTTCCATTGTTTTGTTTCCTCCAGAATACCAGAAAATTAGAAACATGAAGGACATTTAAGAAAAGCTTCATTTACTTAGTAGTATACATTTAAAATTATCCATGTCCTTTCATGATTTGATAACTCATTCCCTATTTAGTGCTGAATAATATTCCACCATTCAGATGTGTATCAGTTGATTTATCCATTTATCTATGGAAAGGGTCTCTCGTTGCTTCCATGTTTTAACTTTTATGAATAAAGCTTCTATGGACACCAGCATGTGCATGCATGTGTGTTTGTGTGTGTGTATGTTGTGTGTTCCATTTCTTTTGGCAAATACCAGGGAGCGTAATCATTGAATATTATAGTAAAAGTTTTTAAGTTTTATGAGAAACCTCCAAATTCGGTTCCCAAGAGGACATTTTGCATCTGACAATGGGCGACAGATCTTGTTACTCTACATTCACACCAGGATTTGTTGTTAATGTGTTGGATTATGTCCATTGTACTAGGTGCAGGGTAGCATTTAATCCTTAATTTAATTTGTAGTTCTATAATGGAATATAATGTTGAGCTTCCTTTTATTTGATTTACATGGCATGTGTACATCTTCTTTATGAGGTTGTTCATTTAGATCTTTGGGAAAATTTTTATTAACTCTACTCATTGCTTAGTAGAGATTATATATATATATATAACCATGAGTTTTGAGTTAATGTGCTTTTTCAAACATTATCTATGAAATGTGCTTTTCAAAAATTTTCTCTGATAATGTTTTTCAAACATTATCTCTGATTCTGTAGTGTTTTCATTTCAATTTCTTAGCAGTCATTTCAATTTCTTAGTAGTCTTTCACAGAAAAGCAATTTTAAATTTTAATTTAGCTTAGTTTCTCAACTGTTTCTTGAATTCATCATGCCTTTGGTGTTATGTCTACAGCCATCACCAAACCAGTGGTGATTCTTTCTGCATTTAGATCTAAAGTTCATTTGGAATTGATTTCTGTGAATGATACAACTATTTTTTATTTTGCTTTCAGACATCCAGTTGCTTCAGAATCAATTGTACAAAGCATTACATTGCTCCATTATATAACCCTTGCTCCTTTGTCAAAGATTTGTTGATTATAATTATGTAGATCTATTTCTGAACTCTATTCTGTTCCACATACATGTTTGTCTATTTTCTCAACAATGCCACACTGCCTTAATTACTGTAACTTCATAGCAGGGTTTAAAGTCCAGCCAGGCACTATCTGTCCCCTACCTTTGTCAATATTATGCTGGCTCTTCACATTCCTTTGTCTCGCCATATAAATTTTGCTCTAGCCACAAAATAACTTACAAAGACTTAATTGGAATTGCATTGAATTTGCAGATCAAACTGGGGGAAATAGGCAGCTTCACAGTATGTCCTCCTGTCTTAGTCACTTTCTTAACACTGGGACACAATATTAAACTCCTGCAATTTAAGGGAGAGGTCTATTTTGGCTCAAGTTTTCCGCCCATATTGGGCTGGCCCTAACGCATAACAGCATGGCAGTGGACAGGCCACTCACATCATGGTGGACAGGAAGCAAAGAGTGAAGTGATGAGATGGGGACAGGCAATGCAGTCTCCCAGGCCATGCTCTAAACCCACCCAGTCCCATCAGACCCCACTTCTAAAAAGCAGCCAAATATATAGCCCCATAATTCAATCATCTCCCCGAAGCTCCACATCTGAGCATGTGAGATTCTTGAGGAAGATATGTACTATAGGGGCTGGAAATTTAGCTCAGTGGCACTGCGCCTGACTTGAGAATGCAAGGTCCAGAGTTTGATCTCCCCAGTATTAAAAGAAAGAAAGATATAAACTATAGCGCTTCCTATGTTGGAGCACAGAATGTCTCTACATTTATTTCTTCTTTATAATTTCATTTATTTGAGTTGTGTAGTTGTCCCTCAAAAAGACCTTTGTAAGATTTACAAATATGTTTTTCATCTTTGAGATGTACTAACATAAATGATAATTTTACAATTTTGAAATTCCTTGGACCCATTTTGGTGAGAAACCACAAAGAGAGAAGGCATCTGTGGGTTATTCTTCTTACCAGGAAACTTCTGAATTGCCATCATTAAGTAGATATTCTTTATCAAGTTGAGGAAGTTCTAGCTCTGCTCCTGGTTCACTACAGGTGTTTTGTTTTGTTTTGTTTTGTTTTGTTTAGTTTTTGAGACAGGGTCTCACTTTGCAGTTCAGGCTGGCCCTGAGCTATATAGCCTAGGCAAGCCTTGAACTCAGCAATCCTCCTGTCTCTGCCTCCCAAGTGCTGGGATTACAGGTGTGAGCCACCACACCCGGCATTTGTGCTATGTGGTATTGATTGCTGGTGGGCGTGAGTCACCATGCCCAGCATTGTATGTGGTTACCGGGATCAAACTCAGGACCTTGCACTTGCGAGGAAGGCGCTGGAACCACTGAGCTAAATCTCTGGCCCTACAGGTGTTTTTATAAAATTCTGAAATTTATTAGATTCTTTAAAAAAATTTTATTAACATAATCCTATAATTGTTCTTCCATTGATAAAACAGGGTATTTGACTTTTGAAGGTTTGGCCAGTCTTGTAGAACAGATAAATTCCTTTTGGTCACAGCATACAGTTATTTTTTGGGAACTGTTAACTCAGTCTGCTACCATTTTGTGAAGGATTGTTTGTATGCATATTCATGATACATATGAGTTTGTAGTTGGTGGAATTGTCTTCATTTGGTAGTATAGTAATGCTGACCTCATTCTGTTTCAATGTTCACAACATGATTGGAGAGGATTGGTGTAATTTCTTCCTGAAATGTTTGATAAAATTCACCTGGGCCCACATTTACATCTGGTACTTCCTGCTTTGGAACATTATCACTTATAGATTCAAATGTTTTAATAGGTTTGGGCATAACACCTATTTCTTCTGATCTGAGTTTTGACAGATTTCAAGGAATTGACTTATTCTATTTAAGTTATCAAATATAGGCATAGAGCTGTTCATAGTATTCCTTGATTATCTTTTCGGTGTCCATGACCTTTGTAGTGATGCTTCTACTTTCATTTATAATATTTGTAAAGGTTTTTTTTTTTTTTCTCAGCTAGAAACATATACATTTTATAAACATTTTCATGGAATAATTTTTGATTTTGTTGTATTCTATATCAAGTCTCCTAGCATTGCTCTACCTTTTATTATTTGTCTTTTCTTGGGTTTAATTTGTGCTGGTCTTGTTAGTTTCCTGTTGGTTTCTATGATTGTATGTCTTAGTTTAGAATTTTTAGAAGAAATTTTTGAAAGAAAAGAAAAGAAAAACAAAATAGAAGCAGTGTTACACATTTTCTTATGTCCCACAACTTTTGTGTTATAGTTTTCATTTTCAATATGTTCATAATTTTAAAAAATTTCATTTGAGATTTTAATTCTAGTCTTATTTAAAAGTGAATTTGGAGAATATCTCCAAATATTTTGGTATTTCACAGCTATCTCTGTTATTGATTTATAGTTCTATTCTACATTGTGTGAACATTGCTCATAACCATCTCTTTTGTCTTGTTTTACTTTCCTGTCCCTTTTTCCCAGGTCCTTCCCTTTCAACTTTTTGTACTATTTTTTTTTGTAGATAATCTCTGTCTTTTAATTGATACATTTAGACTGCAGATAATCAAAGTGATTACTTATATAGTTGGGCTAATAATATGTCTTCTTGTTCTTTTCCATTTTTTATCTCTTCCTATTTTGTTCCTAGCTTTGTCTTTTACTCTTTTTTCTGATTTTAAACATTTTATATAATTCCATTGTATTTTCTTACTATAACAAACTTTATATGTGTACATATTACTATTTTAAGTTGCTCTAGTTTTAATGCTTATTTAGAAGCAACCAAAATTCATGTTTAAATATTTTATACTGTTTATTCGGTACCTTAAAATAACAACCTTTCTTCTTTCACATATGTACACAGTCATATACATAATTGAGTACATTGTTACAATTATTATGTGTTGGGTCACAAAGTCAAGCAGCATAAAAATGTTGTATTACCTTCACTCTTCCTTGTTTTGGTTTTCTTCTTTTCTTTATGTACACTCAAGCATCTGACTTATAGCCTTTCTATCTCTCCAAATAACCTAGAATCGTTTTTCAAGACAAATATACTGGTAAAAATTTTGATTTTATTTATAAGAAAAGATTTATCTTTACTTTTGAAGGGTTATTTTATTAATCTAAACACTTCAAATATTCACCGTATTTTGCTGGCACTATTTCTAAGGAGTCATTGTAACTTTCTTTTCTCCTTTATTTGTAAGATGTAAACCTCTGCCTTCTTTCACTTTATGTGTGATTTTCTGTAATTTGAAAATTCGTGGTCTTGTTTCCTGGATCTGTAGTTTGATGTCTGACATATATTTAGGGAAGTTTTTTGACATTATTTTTCAAACATGCCTTTTATTTGCTCTTTCTTCTCCTATAATTCTATTGTGTATGAATTTTTAAATTAATTTTACGTTTATTAGTACATTGTGTATACACATCATGATCACACTCAGTATTGGGAATTTGTACCAGTATATGGCACAATTTAAGTCTCATTTTTTCATTCCTCTACCCAGCCCCCAACCCCAACCCCTAAATACATAAGCTTGTTTCCCTTTTTTTTATTATGATCACATTTTTTCTTTTCCTCTCATTACTCACACCTCCACCACATTTCCCCTTGAATATTTTCTATTTTATGACATTTTTATACTTAGTGAACATTTTATGGATATTCTGTTCTATTTTTAATTCTTTCTGCTTTTTAGTTGTAAAAGTATTTTTGAGATATTATCAAATACAGAGATTATTTCCTCAACTATCTTTTTGCTAATAAGCTGATCAAAGATAGTTTTGCTAGAACTTTTGACAGCCCATGTTTACTTTTGGTTGTTATGGCTTCCATTTTTGTTCATTTGTTCCTATGCGTGAAATATTTTATACATTAAAATTCTTAGCATATTTAACCACAATTTCTCTAAATTCCTGATATGATAGTTCCAAACATTCCTGCCACGTGTGGATCTCCTTCTGATAAAATCTCATATGGTCTGTTATTTTGGTTTTTAGTAGTTCTTATTGCTTTATTTTTCCCTTCGTAGCCAATTCTGTATTGGGTATAATAAATTGCTATAAATAAGTAATTACAATAAGCTGTGGGGAGGCACCCGACAATCTTATGTAGTCTTTTAGTAAGCCTGATCCTCTAGACTACAAACTTCATGCATATTCCTCTGTTCTGTCCACCTCCTTTTTTGAGATCGGATGGCTAGAGTGGGTAGAAGGTGAGTATGACACTTCTACCGGGTTTAGGCGACAGACAGAGGGACTTGAGTATTCTGTCTCCCTCCACTTGGTTAGTAGTTCATCTCTTAAGGTCATTGGGGCTCTGTTACAACTCTACTACTTAAAATACTGGTTAAATAGTTGCTCTGCAAGACATATTTTGTTGAGTAAAAAATAATATTCTAGTATATTAAGTAATGTTTCTTTCTCCTCTGTCACTAGAACTTCAGGAACATTCTTCTCTGATCATCATCCTGAAAACATGGAGCCCCAGGCGGCACAAGTGAACACATTTGAGGACTTCCTTTTACCCGGATCACCTGGAATTTTATGTCTCAGAGTGTTCCTCACAAGATCTTCAGCAGCTCCTCTGTCATAGTCCAGGTTTCCCTGCTGGGTACACCATCAGTTTCTCCCTCAGAAACTTTAGTCTACGAGCTTTTGCTACTGCATATTGTGATTCTCTGTATTTGCTCATTGATCTCTTTACTTCCGGGGGGGGGCAGAAGTGTGCACTGCTTCATTTTCCTTATGCATCAGAGAAGGGTTACTGATTTCTTAATTTGTTCAAACTGTCACTTGTTAGGACAATGACTACTTCCAAGCTTTTCTCAAGCTTCTAAACTGGAAGACTATCCTTATTATCTTTTTATTTTTTTCTCTCAGATTTGTTATCCTGGACTGGGATATTTTGTCAAAAAATGAAATAAAATATATTTAATGATACATTTGCTGGTCAAAAACTTGATTTGAAGATTGGTCTGTGAGTGAAGAGTTAATCACAAGAACTTTAGATCAAAGCTAGCTCAGATAAAAGTTCCAGGCAATAATAGGGGTAAGCTAAAGTCCTGTGAATATTAAAATGCAGCTGGGCACAGAGAAACAAGTTTTGGGACGCTAAAGCAGTAGGACCCCAATTCAAATCCAGCATGTTTACTGTACTAACTGAGACCCGACCTCAAAAAACAAGCAAGATGTAAAATGAAATTAGCACTCTGCACTGAGACATTGTCAAGTAAGTGTATGTGGATCGTTACAGACAAAACTTTTACTTATTTCTGCACAAACATATTTATTTTGGATAGCAAGTCTAGAAACTTAGCAATACTAAGTGAAATAGAAGTACAGTAGTATTTAAAATGTTCTGAATTTAATTTTTTGGATATGTAATTGAACTTATTAACATTGAAGTTATTTACATATTCCTTGGGCACAGTAGTTTTTGTAATCTGGTTTTTAAGAAGGAAGGTGTAATTTTAAAAAAGTAATAAAATATATTGTTTAGTATGCATATTTGCCACTCAGGTTTATTGATATGTTCTGCCTTTTATAAGATGAATACTATGACAAATGACAGAGAAGAGATTGCATGTCACTATCTCTGTTCTATCCATGTACTGCCAGTGGGCAAAGATTTCTCATTTCATACATCATTTACAACTTCCTACAGTAATTTTACATAGTTCAATCCTCAATACAAGGCATAGCAATTATCTATGCATACATATGTATGCAAGCATCCAGAATATGAAAACCATGTAGTTCTATTAAGATCTCTGAAGTTCACATATTTCAACCAATAAAAGTTGGTAAAATCCAGCAAGTTATCTAATTAGAAAATGTTCCAGTTTTCACTGTTGCCTGATCGCACACCTCTGAAGCTAGTTGTTTCAAGAGGTCTTACTTCAGAGTACTGTTTGTCATTGTAAAATGTGATTTTCTTTCTTTCTAGTTGCTGTTGTATTTTGAAAATCAAAAATTTCTAAAAAGAGATCCATATTACATTTTAATCTACTTATTCTCTTTGTTTCTAAATAGGTAAAAATAATGCTGTATTCTGAATAAAAATTAAAATATATAAAGTCAATTTTAAATGTAAATAAACATTACAGGTAGATGATATTTGGCTGGAAATTTGTTTTCTTTGACCTTTTTTTTCTTTTTTTTAACGGGAATTGAACTTAGAACCTTGAAGTTGCAAAGTAAACACATGGTGCAGCTGAACTAAATCCAGGCCTTGAGTTTTTCAAGTTAATTAAATAATACAATAATTTTCACTTAAGACAGTACACATATCATATAGAGATTGCAAGTTTATACATATATATATATGTATAATATTTGAACTCTTTGAAGCTTTTCATGTGTTATCAGTAACTTAGGCCTCATTTTAATTTTTTTCAAATTTCAGTATTTATTATGTTCTGAATTTCTTAATATGTGATTAGAAAAATCAATGACAACTAGCTCTCTTCAAAACACAGCAATTAATTTTTAAATTCAGCAAATGTTTTGAGTGACACTCTTAGTTAATACTCCATCCTTTTATAAGAATTTCATTATATTGCCATGGTATACCACTACTTCTTTACAACCATGATTTCTTAAGATCATTTTCTTTCCTGGAAATTTATTGCATCAAATTTCCCTATATGAACCCATGACCCTCCAGGAAACACAGAAATCGAGGTAGAACTAAGTTTTTGTTTGCTTGTTTGTTTGTTTTCATAGCTAAGTCTTGCTAACCTAAGAATGGGGGAAAAATAACTAGTATATATGTCCAACAGTTGTGGGTCTTTTAGTTACTAAATGTGGATAAATGAAGAAAAAGTGAGAGACCTATATTCACTAATTTAAACTAAGAAGAGATTCCTAGTGCTCTCTGCTACTATTTTTCTTCTTGAGCTGGCCCCTCTCTTTTGTTCATATCTTCATTTGTAACATGTTGCAAACTATATGATTTTACATTTTTTAGTATAAGTGAGATCTGTTATACTAATCATGATGTTCCGAAGATCTTACTGTGGTAATTTTATGAATAACCACTTTTTTAAAAAATAGGCCAGCGGTATCATTGAAAGTTAAATTCACATGTTGGATTTTTATATTTAGTTGGCTTTTTTTTTTTTTTTTTTTTTTGCTTTGGAGACAGGGTCTCGCGTTGTAGTTCAGGCTGGCCCTGAGCTCACTATGGTGCCCTGGCAAGCCGCCGCGAACTCAGCAATCTTCCTGTCTCCGCCTCCCGAGTGCTGGGATGACAGGCGTGAGCCACCACGCCCGGCATTGTGGTATGTGGTGTTGATTGTTTGTGGGCGTGAGTCTCCACGCCCAGCATTATATGTGGTTACCGGTGATTGAACTCAGGACCTTGTGCTTTCGAGGCAGGCGCCGGAACCACTGAGCTAACCCTCCGGCCCCATTTAGTTGGCTTTTTGAAGACTCTTTAACAGGCCACTTAGAATTCATGAATGACATAGAAATAAAATAAATGTTCATTTAAATGTGGCTCAGAGTTTTAAACTTGGAGAATGTAGTCAAAAGCAGATCTATTCATTAGTTTAAACGCAGGAAGGATAGTGAAAAGCTACACCAGTGAGTTTTTCATAGTGTTGACTGTAAAGTAACACAATGAGCTGTAATGGTTTTGTGCATGTCCTATACATGAGAAAAGTTACCTTGCAAGTTTCTAGAGGTTCAATAATTTCTTCTGGGGGCTGGAGATTTGGCTCAGTGGTGCCGGCGCCATCTGCCTCAATACAAGCACAATGGTCCTGAATTCAATCCCCAGTAATCACATACAATGCTGGGGGTGGTGACTCACGCGCATCAGCAATCAACACCACATACCACAGTGCCGGGCATGGTGGCTCGCGCCTGTAATCCCAGCACCTGGGAGGCAGAGACAGGAGGATTGTTGAGTTTGAGGCTTGCCTGTGCTACATAGTGATCTCAGGGCCAGCCTGAACTATACAGCAAGACCGTCTCAAAAAAAAAAAAAAAAATTCTCCTGCCAATCTATTGCAATAGTTTCCAGTCTAATACCAGTCTATTGCAATAATTCCATTGAAAGGTAATTTTACCTACAATTCCTGACCAACACTATACTACCTAAACCTAACAATCCAGATATGAAAAATAAACAACATATATACTCAGGAATATTTATGCAAACCAAATGAATACACAAATATTATATGATTAAGAAAAATTTACTTGGAGATTAGAGAACTGACACCTTATATGGCATCAATAATGAATGGCTTCTCTTGATGCAGAAGGCACTGGGTTCACATCTGACAATGGAGGAGACTGGATTAAAATAACTGCTAAATGTTCCTTTACTCAAAACATCTAGAAATCTTAGAATAATTAGAAAATAAAATTGTTTCATTGATTAATATTTTACTTCTTGCCCCACACATTTGCCAGAAATTTAAATATTTTTAATGGGTTGTCTCCGAAAGATGAACCCTGAAAGACTTCATTTGATTTGATTGTAGTTTTAAATGTATACCTTAAACAACACAATAGAAAGCAGTAGAATTAATGAATGAGTGTTTGAGTTATATAGGTAAATTCACGTCCCATCTCTTCCTATCACCAACTGAATGATTGTTGACATATTTAATTTCTCTTCAGTAAGTGAAGTGATAATAATACTTACTTGGATTTTTCATTGCTGTTATTACTAGGATCAAATGTATGACCTTGTGTGTATAAGGCAGGCACTGGAACCACTAAGCTAAATCCCTGGCTCTTCCCTTGATTTTAAATGATTAAAAAACATAATATATGCAAAACAGATTTTATTATTATTACAATATTATGTGCCAGTGTATTAGGCAAAGGAAACATATGCAAAGTAATTAAAAAATGTTCTTTACCTTTAAAAAAAACTAGGAGAAATTGTGCTTTTCTGAAATGTTTTCTTTTCTAGAATATGCCAATATATTTATTTCTTTGAGATTTACCAATAAGCAGGAAAATTGAAACAGTTGAAATTCTTGTTTAAGTAAATAGCTATTACTTAATATTTGAAGAATTTATGTTGGTTTTCATTCAATTTTGCCACGCAAATTAAATTAGGCAGGCTTTTTGGAATATAAAACATGTCATTCTTATGAAAATATTCCTTTTGATTTTGTATATTCTTTTCTTTGAAAACAAAAGCACTGAGCACATGTTTGGTAGGTAGTGGAACCAGTTTCAGTGTCTGACAGTGGCTACAAGTCTGACAGTGGCTACAACCCTAAGCAACCAAATTCACACCACCTTATCTTTCAAAGCCTTTCATTCTCTACAGAGAAAAATCATACAGAATGAAAAATAGTCATGAAGAAACACCTATTTTAGTCTGGCTAAGAATCCTCTTGTAATTTCTTTCAGAAATTATTACTATTAAGTAGTTTTGGAACTTCTGTGGCATGAAGACAAGCTGCAAAAAGCAACACCTCCAAAAGGCCCTGTCTACCTCCATGTTACTATAAAAAAATACCTCAGATGGGTTATTTTTAAAAGAACAGAAATTTCTCTCTCACAGTCCAAGATCAAAGTGTCAGGAGCATTATTGACTAATGAGGATCTATACAACCTCAAAAATGCTGTCACGCAACAAAAAGCTGAAGGGCAAAACCAGGGAACAACTGTTAAATCCTTTCATAAGGATATCTAACTCCATACACCTTATCTCTACCCTAACCCTCACAATTTAATCACTCTTCAAGGGTCCACCTTTGAATACTGTTACCTGTCTATTAAGTTTCACACCTAGATTTTGGAGGTGACACATACAAACCATAACTGTCAGATGTGGGAAAACTTCCTCTGGAGGTAAACACCTATAAGCTAACAAACACACAATATAGATATTTACAAAGGCATGGTAAAGATTAACATGTCCCCTGAATATGTGGATGCCTTTTGTGGGAAATTGTCCAATGAGTTGTAGTGAAAGATGGATACACTGATAAATTTTTCTTTTAATTTCAGGGAATAAGATAGGATAAATAGGTGAAGAGGAGACATAACATCAAATAACTGCATTCTCAGTTGGTGAAAATAACACTAAGTTCTCTTTATTATATACCACAGTTTGAACTTGTCTCTTTTGCTTGAATCTTCTTTGTCTTGTATTCTTCATTAAATCTCAGATTCAAGACTGCAGCGAACTTGCAAGTTTTGTTCACCACTTTACCCCATTTATTTAAAACTGAGTAAGAGGTCTGTAGGTTTTTAATAAAAATTTCTCAACAAATGAGTGGAAGTTGAGGATAATTTAGATTCTAGTTTTCCTTGCTACTAAGAAATGTAGTCATCTTACAACAACCACTTAGTATTGCGGCAGCAAAAGTAAACAATGGAGTACACCAGATGGCTATTTGTAATACTTACATGCATGGATGGTGTGCATATTTTGAGGCTTTAACATTATAATCAGCTAATGTTTTTATAGGTACTTCTCTTGTGTAACAATATATTTGACAAATGTTTTTGTTTTTCTAAAATACATATGCAACATAGAATTTGTTGTGTTGTAATTTTTGGTGTCCTCTTTAATGTATGCTTCTTATTCCCCATCAAACCATAATGTATTGTCTGATAAGTCCAGTACTGGTTATCTAGTATCCAATAAAAACAAAAATTCTCCTGAGTTTACAACGAAGTGTATTTCTTTAAGAAATTTTCCTTTTTTTTTTTTTTTTTGAGACAGGGTCTCGCTTTGTAGTTCAGGCTGGCCCTGGCCTAATTATGTAGTTCAGGCAAGCCTCAAACTCAGCAATCCTCTTGCCTCTGCCTTCTGAGTGCTGGGATTACAGGTGTGAGCCATCATGCAAGGCATTGTGGTGTTGATCACTGGTGGGTGTAAGTCACCACTTGGTATTGTGGTTACCAGGATCAAACCAGGGTCATTCCCTTGCTGGTCAGGCACCAGAACCACTGGGCTAAATCGCCAGCCCTATTTATCTTTCTTTTATGCAGTTAATTGAATTTGCTAACAAATTATAACTTCAACACACTGTCAGATTATTAAATTCACAATTATAGAAGGTTTTATTGATAACAGTGAAGACAATTTAGGGATTTTTCCTCCATGTAAGGAAGTTTGGATATTTTTTTTGTCTATTTGATTCTCCCTCATCAGTGTAAAGTGTGGTGTACAATATTTTAACAAGGTGAACCTGTACTCATATTTCAAATATAAACAAACAAGTATAACAATACAAAGATATTATTTCAACATTTATTACTTTCAAAATATTTTAAGCTCTTTGATTTTGCAAATAGAAATACGAGATATGAACAGTCTTTAGAGAAAGCAAATGCTGCAATACTGCAATACTTACATTTAAGGAACATCTACTACAAAATTTATATTTAAAATGGTGTTCTTTTGTGGGTAACAGGGGAAGAGAACACAGCCAGAACCCTCGTGGTAAACTGTAGTCCCCCATGAGTCACACAGCAAAAGGATTAACAAACAAAAAAAGAACAAAATTGGAACCCTTGAAAAAAAGGTTGAGACCCAGTGCTACTCTGAGCAGCAGCAACAGAAGGTGGCCTGAAACCCCAAACTTGTCGCACCTTTATTCAGTACCAAGCCTTCACACTCCAAATCCTAGCATGCATAAAGCAGGGCAGATAGTCACAATAATCCTTGTAGTTGAAAATGCCATAAGGCGGGGCAGATGTCCACCAATAATCCTATTGCAATAATCCTCATAGTAGAAAATCGTGTAGGGTGGGGCAGATGTCCGCCAATAATCCTAGCAGTTGATCCTTTCGTGCAGGGCAGACATCCATAAATCCAAGTAAATCAGTCATAAACCTGAGTAAGTCGTCCACAACTCCCGACACTCTTTATTTAGTTGAATTTATTTTCAAATTGACCGAAAATGTTATAAGCATTATTTGCAGATTTCTAACTTCTTGGCACATATAGGGAAAATGCAAGTTTATAGAACTTAGAAAACACTTATGTTAATCATTTTGACTAACTTGTCTTCCCCCTGGACCATGAAAAAGTAAAAGTAGCCCAAACTAAAATTCAACAAGAAAAAATGGATCTAGTAAACTCTACTGACATTAACTTCCTAAGAATTTCAGCATACAATTTGCCCATACAGGTTCCATTAAAGTTAATGGGAGTCGTGTGACTAATTCTCTCTGTAGGGTACTAAAAATTTACCCTGCAGTATTAAAAAGTCTGAACTTAATTTTTACTTTCCCTTAACCTTGATTATGTTATAATAAAGATAGATACTTTAATTATCACATGTGCGCACACACACACACATATACGCAGTAAATTTTATGAGTAGGTTTGAGAATCTATTTGGGAAGAGGCTACAGTTATATGGGTCAGACTAGAATTTTAATTAGTGCTGCAAATATGAGTACTGCTTTCATTATAATGATAAAACAAGCATGAGTATCTGTAATTTACCCTCTAGCTATACAAATGAGAATTTAAACCTCTATGAATTCAATAAATGGAACATTTTCAGAACACTTACTTAAAATCAGGTCCACTTTTTAATCAGTCATGGCTTTAAGTGAATGCTTATTAATAGATCATTAATAAAACATGCTCATAGAATGAGATTTCAAGAATGAGGTGAGATGAATGAAAAATAAAGAAAGTAAAAAACCTAATGGATAGTATTTAATTTTGTATTTAAAAATAATTTACTCCATAGTATGTTACATATTTATTTCCAATTTAAGAATAACTTATTTTTTTCCACTTCTATAGGAAAATATTGCTCAAATAATATTGCCTGTGAGTTCATGATCCTTTTATACTGCTCAAGTTCCTTCTGCTTTAGACACTCCAACTGAAATATTAATCTTATTTTTTCTTTAAATAATTTCTGCTTGACTTCTATCACTACCTAGGGAATGAAGTTATAAGATTTTATTGTAAAAGAATGCAAAAAGAAAGGGAAACTATATACATGAATAAATACTCTCACATATACTTTTCAATGAAATCAACAGTTATGCTGCAAAAAAATAAAAATAAAAAAGAGAAAATGCACAAAATATTTCCTAAGTACAAAGAACTCTTGGAAAAACCAGGCAATACTGCAGAACAATAAATAAAGCAAAATATACTCCATGGGTCCAGATTTGGTTTGGATAACCTTCCAGAGGCAAAATTCTTGCCCTGCACCAACAGAAACAACAGTTAAGACTGACTGTCACACATTTATCATGTTCTTTAGATTTCTATTACAAGATTCTGTGTCTAAATTGCAGTAGAATCTTAAAGGTGGGTGGGGCTGGGGAGAAAAGTTACTATGACTAATAAATTCAAAGTTCTAATTTATTGAACCTGATGTCATACACTTAGCTATTTAACTTCACCGTATTCTTAAAGTACTTCCATCTCAAAATCCCATTATTTTGAGTTCAGTTTGAAGGTTTCAGTACTTCAGTTTTGTACTGAAACTTGTTTTCTTGATCTACAGGCTCATTGTAAGAAGGTGCCAGGATTCAGCTACACTGGGCTCTTGGGACCCCCTAGACCCCAATTTCTAAGGCTGATTTGTGGCCTTGACTTCAAAGCAGCAGAGGCAGAAGCATTATAGCTTTCATTACTTACAAATTACTCTTAAATGAAAATTACAACCTTAAATGAGGCTTCTTAGAAATATGTCTGGTACATGCGGATGGCTAGCCAAGCCACATAGCTCTCAAAGATTTAACAAAATTCCATTTTGAATTGTCCAGATTCTTAAGCTAACTTTATAAGAAACTGCTCTTTCTTACTTTTTAAATATGTAATGAATAGGTAAATTTTGGATTAAGCATAATTTTCCTCCACTGAAATATCTATTATATTTTTTCAATTTAAAAAACCAACTCGTGTTTAGGATTTCACAGTTTTTCTGAGATAGTTAAAAACATCTCAAAATACTGATTGTTTGTTAATCAGAGTCTACAAGGAAATTTGATCCACAGATGGTAGAAATGAGACTGGCCCAGATACCGAAAGCACACACATTCCTGTACAAGAAAAGCTTATCAGGGAGGGATTAAAAGGAGTGTTTCAGGTACTTGTCTTGTTGCTGTGACAGAATATTCCACACTCACAAGTTTAAAATGGGAAGCTTGATTTCACCTTATAGTCTGTAGACGTTTCAGTCTTTAGTTGGCTAGCATAACGTAGAGGGGCACAACAGAGAAGAGACTGCTTGTGGCATGGCAGGCAGAAGGCAGCAGCAGCATGAAGCAAGCAGAGAAACAGCAGAAACCACAGGAGCAAGCCTGCCTCTCACTTTGTTCCAGCCAGGCTAGCAGGCATCTGGGTGATGCCACTCACACCCAGGGTGAGTCCAGCGATTCACATCCTGAGTTATGTGAAACAAATAAGTGGACTAGTTTACTAAGCACAAACCTCTAGTTCTAGTATCACAACTTTAATGCCGTTATGACACACCCTAGATCCCAGTCACCTCCAAAAAGCCCCACCTGTGACTACATAAGGCTTTAGGGGGACATTTAGATACAAGATATAACAAAAAACTTCAGCCAATTGCAACTTCAGCTGAAAGAAGCAAGCAACTAGTAGAAAATGACCAAGGTGTGGCTTATAGACAAAGGGCAACAGGTTTTTATTTATTTCTTGGTATGAGTTTAAGTATAGGAATTTTTACTGGCCAGATACATGATTTCAAAAGATGTTTCTTCTTGTAACAGAGTTGTACACCAGTGGTCATGGTCAACTCATCCTAGAGTCCAAATAAGAAGACACTGTTAAGATGTTTTATTGCTTTTCCTGCTTCCTCTGTCATGAACTATCACCCTTTTGCCAAAGTGCCCTAGAGCCAGCTGATTATGAACTGAAGCTTCTATGAACTGTAAGCCAAATTAAGCATTATCCTTTTAACTCTTGAGTGTTCAATTTTTTTTTTTCTGCAATGAGAAAAAAGCTAGTTAAGGGCTGAAGGTCTATCATTGTTTGAGCAGTTGCAATAGTACAGAACAAGGGTAGGTATGAGAAACATACATCATCTCTAATAAGTAATGGGCCTAGTTAACCCTGTACTACACAATCTTGAACAGAACATTATTTAAAGGACCAACATGTCTAGTACAGAGCTGAGTAGAATCTGATCCAAAGATTAAGACAGCAGGGCCGGAGATTTAGCTCAGTGGTTCCGGCGCCTGCCTCGCAATCGCAAGGTCCTGAGTTTGATCCTGGTGACCACATAGAATGCTGGGCATGGTGACTCACACCCACCAGCAATCAATACCACATACCACAGTGCCGGGTGTGGTGGCTCACACCTGTAATCCCAGCACTTGGGAGGCAGAGGCAGGAGGATTGCTGAGTTCATGGTGGCTTGCCTGGGCTACATAGTGAGCTCAGGGCCAGCCTGAACTACAAAGCGAGACCCTGTCTCAAAAAAAAAAAAAAAAAAACAATAAAAACAACAACAACAACAACAACAACAACAACAAAAGATTAAGACAGCAAGAAGGACACACACAATTTAAAGACCAAGATGTCATGCCTTTTGTCCCATTTTAGTTAAATTGTGCTGGCCTAAGACATGGTCGGAATGAAGTGCCCAGAAAGTGTTCTCAGCAAAAGTTGGCCTTCAGGTCAGCAAGACATTGCCTATCTGTGTAACTTCCAAAAGTAGTGATTTTAAATTGACTAAAGTCAAGTGAGCTTGACTAGGTGTTTTTCATGGAAACAGTTTTCATTTCAGGCAAACATTCTGCTTTAATGATCTCACTAGGGTCTCACAATGGGTCTGCTGAAATATGTCATATTACTAAAAGTAATAACTTATTAAGCTTAATTTACTTTTTCATCCCAGTGATCTGTTTTACTACTATTCCATCATGGTGATCCATAGCTGTCTCTGTTAAAAATTTAAAAAATGTCACTCACTTATTTAGTGATTTTCTAAGAAGAAAACAAGATGAATTGAAAAGAATTATGCTCAGATTCTGAACTAAATACAGTGTTAGAGAACATGCAACATTCTTTTTTTTTTTTTTTTGAGGCAGGGTCTCGCTTTGTAGTTCAGGCTGGCTCTGAGCTCACTATGTAGCCCCGGCAAGCCTGGAACTCAGCAATCCTCCTGCCTCTGCCTCCCGAGTGCTGGGATGACAGGCGTGAGCCACCATGCCCGGCTCATGCAACATTCTTAAGAAACATACCCCACAGTTTATATAAGTATTTAACAGAAGGGCCAACCGTTTCTCACTAGCTATTATCTTCACAGATTTTGATTAGAAATACTTTCATCATTTGAATTTTGCCTCCATTTCTAGTTTTCATTTTGATTTACTTCTACTTGGGTTTATTTCAGTTTATGAGAGTTTAAAACTTGTTTTGTATTAGGCTGTAAAATTGCTCTTCTCTATCTACTAGAGCATCCAAATTATACTAAAATTACTTCAGGCGTCTTTCAGTTTTTTTACAATGTCCCTTGAAACCATGTTTTACTGACTTTTGCACAATGATTGCTGAGTGAAGTAGAATGGCATACATGCTTCCAGAAAGTTCTTAGTCTATCTATTGCTACACATTGAATTTTTAATTTGAGAGATCCAATTTGCATTACAAAGCCCATGTTAATAATATTTCTCCATTTTTAGTTATTTCTGTCCCAATTTTATATTTCATATTTTTTAAACTGTGCTGAAAGGTGAGATTCTCTTTGTGCTCCCATTATAGAAAAATGCACTGCTAAAATTTTCTGCAAAGTATGTTCCATAGGATGCCTGATGGTGGTGATCATCTCTGGGTCTCTGGCCCAGCATGCATGTCATGCATGTGTGTTATGGGAGTGGAAGCCAGACCCAGGGACAAAGAACTGTCTCCTCTTCAGTCCCCATGCAGGGGTGGCTTCGTCTGCATTACCCTGTGTTTTGTGATGAGTCAGTTCATCCCACTTTGCCCTTTGGGAACTGCTGTGAAAACTTCTTTTGTGCAGTAAATCATGACAGCATTTGGCCCTCATTTGGTGGTAAGTGCATAGCTTATATATTAAGGCCATCTCTTTTTTCCCTTTAGAAATACCATGTGGTATCAATTTGTAAGTGCTAATCAAATGGCAGTTTGGAGTCCTCCAGATGATCAAGAATATTCTAAGTTTTTTTTTTTCTTTTTGAGATAGAGTCTCGCTTTGTAGTTCAGGCTCACTATCTAGTCCAGGCAAGCCTTGAACTCAGCAATCCTCCTGTCTCTGCCTCTTGAGTGCTGGGATTACAGGCGTGAGCCACCAAGCCCAGCACTGTGGTATGTGGTATTGATTGCTGGTAGGCGTGAGTCACCATGCCCAGCATTGTATGTGGTTACTGGGATCAAACTCAAGACCTTGTGCTTGCAAGGCAGGCAGTGGAACCACTGAGCTAAATCTCCGGCCCATGTTTTAAGTTTTTAAAGGTTATCAGAGTAATGATAGTCTAACACTCAAAAAAAAAAAAAAAACCATGAAGTTAATTGAATTCCCAAGAATAAATTCATTCACTTACATAGAACCTCAGAGAGTACTTGGGGAAAAATTTGTTCTGAAAGTTTTAGCATGCTAAGACATTACTGGTACAAGTTAAGTTGTAATTGCTATTTAGAAATAAGAAATAGCTGTCTGTCTATTTACGTACCTATCAACTTCTCTATGTATCTGCAGAGATGAAATTTGTTGTTTCTCTCTGCCCAGTGGAATCTTACATTAGTACTAGTCTTTAGCGATGGTGAGTTTAGCATATGAAGAAGATACAGTGGGAATTTTATAGCACCGAGCTTTCAAATATGTCACAATGGTCAAAACAGTAATTCCATGGGCAATTGCTCTTTGCTTTTGCTCTAGCCTCACAAGAGCATTCTAGACTCTGCACTATGGGTTTCCAAATTCATTCATCCAGCCATACTTGTGGCTGTTGCGGTTGGTCTATACCCTGAAACATAATATGCCCAGTAGTTCTGTTTCCCAAATAGGCTTGGGAAGTTTGTGACCATGTTTGGTTTGTTCCAAAGTGGTTGCCATATATTTAATGAGGTTGTGAACATATCCTAAGATTTGTACATGACTCATCAAATAAAATACATCTTCAATTCACTTTTCACATCAGTGCGTGGTTTGGAGTGGGCTGGTTTACAAGCACATGTGTTTATCATATGAATTTATTTGGGGACAAACATCACTTCTCAGTTTAGGGATACAGTTTCTAAGTAGCTGAATATTCTGCTTCATCTCCTTATTCAAGAACAAAAGTAAGGTTAGTGGTCCTTTCCTCCCCCCACATTTTCTGTAGGTTTCTCTGGATGCTAAGGTGTTTTACTTCATTCCTGTATGCCCTTCTAGCATGAGAGGGATTTTTAAGAAAAGCTCTTTTCGTTCAGAAACCCATGTAACTCATAACTTCCATGTGCTGTGGGGAGTCGGGCATCTCTTTCGGTTACATGTGTTTATGAGAGCAAGGTGACCCATGATTTGCGCACCAGACAAGCAGCAGGGATCTTGATCTCCTTTATGCCTGGGTTCTGGGATACTTTGCTCTAAGGTAACACTGGATCCTTCTATTTTATATGAAAATATCTTCACAAGAAAAGGAGGCATTATGATGAATACTGAGAATAACTATAGATTTTATTTTTCTTCTCTAAACCTAAACACTATCATACAAAATAAAGCAACAAGGGAGGTCTTAGGAAATGGACTTTGGTGAGTGGTTGAATGGCTAACTCAATACCTTATAGTTTACTGTACATTAATGCATTAGATTCTCTGAATAAGTACATAGCATATCTTTCCATTGGTAATTCAGATCCTGTGCAATGAAGTAGAATATCCCATGGAGTTTATTTCATGTGTTCTAGGAGATTCTACTCCCTAGGTGTTTGTCACAGTTACAGATGGTGAAAGAAGACTAGAAAGCAGATTTGTCATAGAATCTAAAACTCCATCAACTTCATGGTATGTCACATGAAAAGAAAATGTAAAGCTAGGTGTCTGTAGGAAATGCTGAGGTGGAGCTTTTCCTTTAGAAGTTTATGATAAGAGAAATATCTGAAATGGAGATTACACAACTTATCTTGAAGCAGAACCTCAACTTGAACATATTTAGAAACTAGTGGCATTCTTCTATGCAATTCGCATTATTTTTTTAATTAAATTCTTTATTGGTACAATTTATATACATCTCAAAATCACATATAACATTGGGAAATTTGTACCAGTATATGCCACAAGTTAATTCTCATTTTTACCCATATCCCTACCCACTCCCCCCTCCTC
>PVIC010030249.1:0-22028 GCA_004025085.1 Thryonomys swinderianus
CCCAGCATTGTATGTAGTTACCGGGGATTGAACTCAGGACCTTGCGCTTGGGAGGCAGGTGCCGGAAACACTGAGCTAACCCTCCAGCCCGAGACGGTTCTTTTCTAAAAAACTCAGTGGTGTGAGACATTCTGGAAGAGGAACAGAAAACACGTGACCTCCCTGGCTGGCAGGACTGGAAGGAAGGTTAGCTGCCTGGGGCGGGGCCTGGGACAACAGCCAATGCTGCCAACTCCTGCCCACCCTCCCCTCTCCTGCACTGCTTCAGTACAGACGGAGTGGCACGCAGCTGCCACCTCATGTACCATTTCATATCTGTCAGGGCAGAAGCCAGAGGGGCAGGGACTCATCTTCCAACTCCCAGCATTCCTTACTGGGAAGGCAGGAGGCAGTGTCTATGCAAATAGCCTGGCTCCCTCACCTGCTGCAGCCTGTGGCTCCGAGTACTCAAGTTTCCCAACATGCTTGAGAGCCAAGTGAACTTCACATCCTTATGCGACTTTCCTGCTCCCTCCCAGGGGTCCTACTGCTGTCACCTCCCTGATAAATGATGTCCTTTGCCTAAGGGTCTCCTTAAAGAATTCAATCCAGAAAAAGGGATGAATCTCTACCTTTAAAGAGGCACACATCTATACACACACTTTCGCAGGGAAACCGCCCCTCTTAAGTCTCATGTTTAAAACTGCAAACATGAACTAATACTCATTTTGAAGATTAAAAATAAACAAAACCTGCACCTGGGACTAAGGTGTGGCTCAGGTGTAGAGCATGGTGCTTAGCAAACCTAAGATTCTGGTTCCATCTCTGGCTCCAAGAAGAGATATGCAAAACTGTGCCCACCAATGTGCCATCGGGTCACCAAATCCGGGGCCAAGAGACATCTTTGACTTGAATGTAGTATGTTTGTATAAAATCTCAGGGCACTGCAGTCACCAGTGTGCCAAGCCTGGGTGGCTTCTTATAGCTGAATCCCCGCCCCCACCCTCCACCCAGAGCAGGTCCAGACAGAAACACTCAGCAGCTTTCTGGGGACACAGCTGGGCCCCCCACGTGTTCCCAAGCAGCTCATCGCATTTCCCTGGGCTGCATGGGGGAGGAGGTCAATTTAACGATTGGCCTGAGATATATCCATGAGTCATCCGGTTCTCTTGCCCTCACTTTTCTTTCCTGCCAGATCCATTTCCCAAAGTCAAAATGACTGATAGCTTTATACCCCAGACAATCATTCTTCTGATTAAATAACTCAGCGTCAACAACAGAAAAGATCCCAGAGTGGAGGTGGTTACATGAATCTATAGACGTGATAAGATTTCACAGAGACACACACACGTGTGTACACACACATGCACAGACATAGACCCATGAGAGTGCAAATAAAAACCAGTGAAATCTGAACCAGGCCCGTCTAGTTTCCAACATCTACTCCCTGGAGAGGCTAATAGGCTCTGGGGTGTAAGATGTCATCCTTGGGGGCTGAAGAAGACATGAGGACTCTGCAACTTCTTATGAGCCAAAAGTCAATTCAGTAGAAGTTTTATAACTAGAAAAAAACTTTACATAGTAAAGTGAAATACGAATGATCACCCCTCAGTAAAGCTCCAAGTGGCCTTACCTGTGAGCTGGGAATTAGCGCCTTCCACCAGTGCCCGCCCTTCACCAGGTCCACTTGGCACAGAGGCACAGACACTTTGCCAATGACACAGTGGCGTGAGAATTTATCAAAGTCCACCACGGTCAGGAGCAGGGTCCTCCTCTGGGCTTCTAGGAAGGGGATCTCGAAGGTGTAGCGCTCCTCGAACACGGGCTTCTGCGTCTTGCGCTTGACCCCTGTCTGCTTAGAGTTCTTCTGGTCGGGCAACAGGCAGATCTTGACATAGGGGTTGGAGTGCGCCATGTCCTGGCGCGAGCCATCGTGGGCGATGGGGGGCGGCAGGTCCCGGGCCTCGATGACCCTCACGGTCAGGTGGTTGTGCAGCAGGTCATACTGTGTGCTGAAGTGCAGCATGCCCAGCTGGTACTTGGACAGGATCTCCTCATCGGTCAAGGCGTCCACGTCGTCACTGCTGGTGTCAAGGGAGTAGAGATGGGGCTCGAACTTCCGGAAGTAGTCATCTGGGGTGTAGGTCCGTCGCAGTACCGAGGGCTGGATTGGCTCTTTCTTGGCGCTGAGGACTCCGAACTCAATAGGTTTGATATCGATGAGTGGGGAGCTGGGCCGTCTCGACTCAAGACCTAAACAGAGCCGGAGGCAGCAGTATCACTCCCTGGGGCACATAGTTACGTGGGCTGCACCAACAGGCTCTGACGTCATTACTCTGTAGCAAAACACTCTCCTTCCCTGCATGCTGGAAATGCAGTTACCCCTCGTCCATGGGGATGGTTTCCCAAACTCATGGACGCCAGAAATAAGAGGATGCCCAGACCCTTTATATACAACTGCATAACATTTACATACTCACTGTAAGATACTTTCAACTCTCTTTTTCATAGTACCTTCAAAGTCCAGTGTGGCTACAGCCACTTAAGTGCCAACAGCTGCGTGTGGCTGTCAGCTGCGGCTCTGGATGGTTCAGGTGCCTCTTGTCTCACAGAGAGCAGAAGCAAGAACTCGAGAAGGCCAACATGCCCTCAGCCTCCCTCCTTGAAGCCCCTGAACAACTTACCCTCCTTCCTTCCATCCACTCCTAGGAAAAATAGATACCCATCACCTGCACCTGAGTAGATGTGTCTCATGGATTTGAAGCCCTTTCCCGGCTAAGTGGGTCTCGGACACCAGCTCAGTGTGTCCACAGTTACTTGCATGGTGCAGAGACTCTGGTCTGTCCTCTCTCCTCCCCACTTATGTCACACCAGGTGGGCAAGCAAGTATGCTACACCACTTAGTAAAGTGGGTGCCAAACTGGACTCCTGGATATATTTTGTTCAGGTTGAAAGGTTAGGAATTTTCATTGATAATGTCCGATTGCCAGTTCCTCTTTTGAAAGACCAGCCGACCCTGGGCCCGTAAGTGGCCAGGCTGGAGCAGCAGCCACCTGGCCTGATTCAATGGGACATTAATGTCCCAGCAGACCCCAGTCCCAGGGCTGCCCTGCAGCTCTCCACACAGGGCATCAGCTGCCACCTGTCCCTGCGTGAGGGCAATGTCTATCTCCACCCAGCCCTCTGTGCCCGGAGGCCCTGAGTTAGCAAGCTCTGCTGTACTACAAGGGAGCAGGATCTGAAATAACACACATCAGCCCATTTAGCCAATTAAACTTGTGATCCATAAAGGCACAGATCAATCAAAATGATCATTTTGACTGACCGCAGCAGAAGTCAGGTAGGTTGGATACAACCCTCTGTCATGGTATCAGTGTCTCTTTGTCACCCGTGTCCTGGACCGTTTCTTCCCCTCCATCTCCTTCCCCCACTGACCCTGCCCTTCACAGCCCTGCTCGCAGATGCTGCTGACATCTGGGCCAGCCAGCCAGGCTCCAGACCAGCCGCAGATACTCACTGGAAATCCTCCGGGTCAGGCTATATGTGGACTTGGACGTGTCTGAGGACGACCGCCTCCCATCCGGGGAGCTGGTCCGCGGGGTGAGTGGGACGTCGCTGGCCGTGTGGACAGAGTCACCATCCTTGTCACTGCTCCGGCTGGCTATCCTGTGTGGGGAGGAGAGGTCTCAGTGGTAGCCGAAGAATCCCGAGGGACAGACTGGTATCCCTGTCGCCATCCCTGCCCCTACATCAGCTCTCTACACCTCACAAACCAGGAGCCGGAAGGATGCAGAGCAAATGGTGGCAGAGCACTGGGCTGTATTCTGGGCGGGAGAGATCCACAGCCCAGGGGCCCTCAGACCCTGTGGTGCAAGTTGAAGCAATATAAGTGTGAAGCAGTGTCACATACATGATTGCTCAATAATGCCTGGCTTTTTGCACAACATGTGCAGAGGTATAAAGGAAGACTTCCTTGTTCAGAGTGGTCAGCCAAGCATCCACTGCTCTCCTGGAGGGATGTGTAAACTGAGCTGGGCTACTGCCACTTGGGGGCGCCATAGTAGCCAAGTGCAGACCTGTCAGTCTGGTTGGCATGAACCCCTGGCTGTTTCTATGCATCTAAACTTCTGTATGTGGCAACTGTGTCGTAACTTAACATCTTTTAAAAGTATTCTATAATAATGTCACTCAAGGGCTCTTTGAGTGGCACAGAGACAGCTATAAAATGACCCTAACAATCAATGACTTAAGAATAGACACCGCAGAGAAACAGCGGCACCTGTGATTTAATGTGCTCCCAAAGAAGAGAGGGACGCTAAGAGGCTGGGGACGGGGAAGCGGACAAGGAAGGAGATGATATAAGGCAGGAATTCAGAGCATAGTCTGGGTTGGAACTCTGACTGGGGGATCCCGAGCAAGTCCCTTCCCCTCTCTGTGCCTCCATTTCCCCACCTGCACTGCTGTCCACACCAAGAGTTATCAAACACAAAATGCCAGAACAAAGCTGCATGTGATGGAGCACGCCTGTAACCCCAGTGCTCTGAAAGGCTGAGGCAGGAGGCCTGCAAGTTTGAGCCCTGCCTGGGCAACTTAATGAGACTGTCTCAAAAAGTAAACTTTGCTGGGGGTGCATCCCAGTGTGAAGGCCCTGGGTTCAATGTCCAGTACCACCAGGGAAAAAATAGCTAGTGTCACAGCTGGCATTACAACAGGGGTGGTTTTCAGATCTTCCAGATACTCACTGGGCCAGGCAGGGGTGCTGGGGAGGGGTGCAGGGAGGGTGACAAGGTGATACCACACCCCTGAGCTCCAGGGGCTGCAGACTTCAGCACCCCAGACTGTGCCCTCAACTTGGCATTAAAGCCTGTGGGGACTCCGCTTGAAAAATGCAAGTGTTGCCTCCTGTGAGGCCTTCAGATACATCCTATGTGTGCAATGAGACCGATCTGTTGTGCTTTCAAAGTGACAGCGGTCATGGGGAGGACAAGCCCAGAGGGAAGTAAGAGGGAAATGAGACATTTGCTTGCTGGCTGCTCCTGGCCTGACAAGGTAAGAATAGGGTCCAAGGTGTGGGACCAAACCGAGGTGACCATTCTGTCCCTGAAATGAGAGAAGCAGCTACAAGGTATTGTGGGTATGCCCAGAATCTCAGCACTCTGAGAGGCTGAGACAGAAGGGGTCCAAGTTCAAGTCCAGCCTATTACAAAATTAGCAAGACCGTTGTCTCAGAGGGAAAGAAGCGGGTAAGGTAGGAGGAAAAGGAAGGAGGGAGGGAGGGAAAATAGTAAGAAAAGAATAGCAGCATCTACCGAACAAGCCAGAACTGAAATGCCATGGCTTCTGAGGCAACTTTCCTGTGTGTGTGTGTGGCCCCACTTCCTAGCTACCAGACTTTACTGCGGCAGCCAACCCATGCGCTGAGGTCCCCCAGCTTTCCCATGAGCTTAAATGTCAGCGACGCTGTCAGACACAGCTACAGATGCCGGGGCACCCTGCCCTCCCGCCCCCCACTGTGCCATGCTGGACCCTCAGCCCAAACGCCCTCCCTGCTCCTCCAGTGTCTGGCTCCTTCTTGTCACACAGGTCTCTGCTTCAGGGATGTCTCCCCAGAGAGGTCCCAAGCTGTCCCTGCCACCTCCCTCAGCCCTTCCCTCTCTCTCCTCATCCTGCTGTGAGTCTATTCAGCCCACGTGGCCTCTGTGAAGTGGCTGTCCACACAGGTGCCTCACCTCAGAGAATCAATGTAGACCCCTCCTCATGGTTATGAGCTGACTCATCCTGGGCCACAATTATCTGAGCACCTGTTTTGCCACTCTTCACACACCAGGGTTCACTGTTTTGGGGACCCGGGACTGATCAGAAGGCCTTTGCGCTGAGCTACACCCTCAGGCCTTATGTTATTAAACTCTTAAGTGGGATCTTGCTAGTAGCTGCAGCGGGGTAAGAACTTGTGATATTCCTGTCTGGTCCTCCCGGAGTCCTGGGGTTCCAGGCGTGCACCTCTGGATAATGGGATGTGGACTATTAGGGTTAAAGGCGCCAGGCACAGCACACCTGAAAGTTGCCAGGCACTGTGCTTAATGCTCTATATGTGCTATCTCATGTCACTCTGCAGTTGGCCCTGGAGTGGGCTCTCATGAATGCCTCTCCCTTACCAAGGGGGTGAGAGGCAGGGTGGGCTGAGGTGGCAGGGGCAACCAGGAGAACCCCGGGTAGCCACAGAATACCACAGTGAGGATGGCACATTGTTTCTGCCAGACCTGTAAGG
Source organism: Thryonomys swinderianus (assembly GCA_004025085.1). Lineage (NCBI taxonomy): Eukaryota > Metazoa > Chordata > Mammalia > Rodentia > Thryonomyidae > Thryonomys > Thryonomys swinderianus. The sequence goes on from PVIC010030249.1 coordinate 6,248, forward strand.
GCCGTGTGCACACCGGGCACTCAACACACACTTGCGCAAAAAATACTCAACTGTTCCTCAGTCACACTGACAATGGTCCTTCTGGGATTTGCCCAAAAGGAACCATTAAACCCTGCACACCCGTGATCCCAGCCACACAGGAGGACTGTAAATTCAAGGCCAGGCTGAGCAACTCAGCAAGACCCTGCCTCAAAAATACAAGTGAGGGTGTCATGCAGTGGGAAGATACGTGGCCCAGCACACTCACAGCCCTGCTTCCAGCCCTGCACTGCCGCAGCCTCAGGCCACCAGGAAAGGGAGCCCATGGGACCCCTGATGGTGTGCGCCCCGAGAACATTCCCAGGCCGGCCTCTCTGCCACATGCCACTCCACGGAGATGTGCCCCTTGCTCACGGCTCAGACATCACAGTGGGCACAGTACTGCAAAGCCCAGGCACTTGACATTTCTCCTCCCTCCCTGTTTGATAACAGGAAACTACCCACTTGGTAAATAAATCTGCAGAAAGCACAAGCTGCAAATTCACTTTCTTGTGATTTAACCCTCCTCTCCTTTACGGACTTCTCTCACCATTCTGAACGATGCTGAGTGCCGAAAGCAAGCTAAGTGTTGCTTCAGATCTGGGGCAGACCTAGAGAGAATCGAGGTCATGTACAGCTGTTCACCTTGCACGCTGCACAACCCAAGATGGCGCCATTCACAAACAGAGCCATGTGCCTGGTGCACTGAGAGCTGTCTGGTATGCTGGCTCTGGTAAGAAAGCTCCAGTGTACTTCTCTGCTGTGGCAAAACCAAAATAAGTGTATGCCCAAAGGTCCCAACCCTTTGCTCCCCACAAGGAATTCCCTGCTTGCACAAAGGGTCAAGGCCAAACACAGCTGTCCTCAACACAGTGTTAGCGTCACACTGTGCATTTGGAACCCTCGACATCCGGTGTCTGGGGCCAGCAGGGACCTGGCTGTTCCCAGCACTCAGGACTGAGCCACTCTCTTAGGCAGCGTCCTGCCCCTCCTCTCTGGTTACCACACCTGGACCGTGTGCTAGAGCTCAGCCTGCGTGGCCGTCACTGCCTGGTATTGTAAGGCAGGTATTCCCGGAGCACAGACCTCAAGGTCACAGGGCCACCACACACGGAAGCATCGCCACATAACTGCACGGCCACTGAGGCACAAGCCCTACTGCCCAGCCCCTGACAGCACAAGCTGGTCAGTGCAGGGTCTCCTCGGCTCAGTCCTTATGCTCCCACTGGGGATGACCCTTTCCCTGAGCAACCCAGCACACCTGCAGTGCCATTCCCTCCAGGTGGCAGTGACTAGCACATGTGGCGAGCCAGGCCGGTGGGAGGCCTTCTGGTTGCCTCTGGGGCTTCTTGCTGCAAAGACCAGAGAATGTAAGTCTAATGCAGAGCTGCCACATGCAGAAAGCAAGCTTGAGAATGAGGTTAAGGCAGAAGACACATGAGAAGAGACAGAAGGGACATGATACAAATCCCTGGATCCAATCCAGCTATCCCTGGATTCTTCCCCAACAAGCCTTGGGCGGGGTAGTGAATGACATCTCTGGGACAATGGGATTTCCACACTGGCTTAATATCCTCCTGTATGGAATGTAAAGTCCCTGACCATGGTAATGGGATCCTATCTAGCCTGGTATAAAACCAAGGTGTCTGGCACATGGCAGGGAAAGAACTGCCCAAGAAATTGCGAGATTTTACAAGAGGCTAATCAGCACTCCCAGGTGCAATGTCGGGCCATAGGTTGGTTGGTTTTGTAGTTTTGTTTTGTTTTCAGTAAAGAGAATGAAAACTAGGAAATACTGAGTTACATCCCCAGACCTTTTTATTTTGAGACAGGGTCTCACTACCTGCTCAGGCTGGCCTTGCACATGAGATCCTCCTGCCTCTGCTTCCTGAGTGGCCGGTATTACAGGTATTCATTATCACACCTAGCTCTGTGTGGTCTGTTTGGTCTATGCAGTCCAGGCTATCCCTGAATTTGCTACATAGGCCAGGCTAGCCTCAAACTCATGACTCTTGCCTCAGTCTCCCAAGTGCTAGGGTGGGCTGTGGACTACTACCCTCAGCTCAGTTTTTTGTTTTGTTTTGTTGTTTTTGGCAGTACCAGGGATTGAACTCTGGCCCTTGTGCTTCCAAAGTAGGCACGGTACCACTTGAGCTAAATCCCCAGCCTAGCTCAGTCTGTTTTAAGTGAAGAAAACAGACAAAGCTGGCTGACCTCTTAAACTTGGCATTCTTGTGACACCAGACACACTGAGCCACACTGCCACTAGGCTGCTACAGAGTGGGAACTACCTCACTTACTGAGTGGATCTCACCAAATCCCAGTTTCCTGCACACCTGTACAATTCAGACCAAAACCTACGATCGTGGACAGTTCCTCAGGAGGGCTTCATATTACTCAGGGCAATGGTGGCGAAGCTACCATAGGTGTGTCACAGCGGACTGTTTGTATCATGGAGAGCTCTAAAAAGTTCACCATCACTGACTTACAGATACTGGTAGCACCTATAAGTGACAACATTCAGCACTCCAGAAGCTCTCACTGCTGTGCTGAGGTCACCAGGTTCCTTCTCTTACTTACAGCCCTAGAAGGTCTTTTACCATTGCTACTCCCCAGATGGAAAACTAAGACCAAAACAAGGCGAAGAGAAGCCTTACATTTTTGATCAGCAACCGGGTGTCCAACATTCTTAGGTACTTTCCCATATGGAAATTCACCCCCTCAACCAACCCTACAGGATGAAGAGTATCCCTTTATCATCCCTTTTCACTGGTGGGAAATCAAGGTGCAGAAAAAATCAACCAACTTGCCCAAGGTCACAGAACAAGAAAACAATAGTAGAAATAGGACCTGAATGCACAAAACCCGACAGAGGGCTACTCTGCTACGGAAACACAAGCTACCTTGAGAACCGTGGAACAAATTCTGCAACAGCCATGCAAACAATTAAACCCATGCACTGAGGCACCCCTGTTCTTGCTTCTAAAAGGACAAAATAAGGGGCCTGAGACTTGCTGGGGGAGGGGCTTTGGGGATCTCAGCCCAGGGATGTAGCTGAGACAGTACCAGCCGGCCCTCCAGGGGATCCTCTCTCATTCTGCTCTCCCCCAGGTGAACCTGGAGGGCTGCTACTTGACAGGCCTTTCCCAGGCCTGGCTTCCCTGCCTCTCCAGCCACAGAGAGGTGGACCAGAAGCCAAGAAGCTTCAAAACTGTTCCCAAAATATCCGGGCGACTGGCAGATGGAGATGCTGTATGCAGGCGAGGGAGGAGAAAGGATTAGAAATAAAATGAGAGATGCCAGAGAGAACATAAACAGCGTTGGAGGACAGACTAGGGCTCAGAGGTGCTTTCCTGCTTCCCTAGGTTTCAAGTTCTCCATCCAGCTAGCAAAAGGGCACATGGTCCTTCGTTCTAGTCACCCAAGCATGCGACTCATATTTACTAACCATCTGTTAGGTGCCAACCCTGGGCTGGGGGTCAGGACCACTTGTCACATGGACTGGCATGAAAATGCAGAAGAATGTGGTCATCCTTGAAGAATGCCATGTGCACACATCTCTTTTTCCGCTTGGAATGACACTCAATGTGACTGAGGCCCAATTAAAACCAGCTGAACTACAGGCACCCCCGCACCCGCCCTGCCAGCTGGTTTCAGCTGCTTGCCAAATAAAAGAGCCCAGAACACCCCCATCTGTAACCGAGATGTCCATGGAAGCTCAGCCTCCCCCCTCGTGCACCCCTAAACCTTGTATGAGAAGGGAGGGGGAGCTTCTTGATGACAATGACTTCAGAGCAGTTCAAAGCACTTTTACTCACAGCCAGGGAGGAGTCTGGGCCGGGAAAGGTCCCAGAATTTCAACTTCATCCTCACTAGACTGGCAACAGCTGGACTCGTAGCACTTCTGACAGCAATGCCGACAGGTCCATCTGCACAGCAGCAGATCAGAGATTCTAGAAAGAAAACCCTGAGGCCATGCGGGGAGCAGGTACAGGGCAGGGGTGCAGGGCAGGAGGTAGGGAGGGTGGAGAGGAGGAAGAGGAGAAATGACAGCCAAAATTACAAGCAGCCCAGTCCTGCGAGAAAAAAAGACATGCAGGAATCCTGCCTCCACCGCTAGCCTTTAGGACAAAATGTTTCCCGTGCCTATTTACTAACCGCAGGCATAGATTGGCAAACATCAACTCGGCACAGCCACTCAGAGCAAACACAACATTTGCAGGTATTTTCTTTTGAGGTTTACGCAAACGTTTTTCTTGACATTTGGATGTTTTATACATCAGGGCCAGACAATATGTTCTTGAAACATAATGAATATGACTCTCTTCTTGTAAGCAAAGAAATAAATATTTTAAAATAGTCAGCTCAGGGACATGAAAGTAGACAGAGTTAACAGAACGACTAGGGGGACACCTGTCTTGCCAATTCATGTCCTTGCACTGGGATCTCTTTGCTGTAAAGAGAGATAGAAACAGTGCCCTTCTCAACATCTGGTGATCAATTAAGACTCAACATCCCAACAGCCCCACACAAGCCTCCAACATGAAAGGCAAACATTTCTTGATTAGAAACCAGAGCACACATGTCACTGAATTAACCTACCTCGTTTAGTGGTTCCAACTGCCCTTTTAGAGATCCGCGATGAAGCAAGGGGGCAGGAGGGGGTGAAAGGGTGACAGAGAGAAAGAGAGAGAGACAGACAGACAGACACACAGAGAGATAGACAGAGAAACAAGACCAGTTTAGCAATATTCCAGCAACTTGAAAAGGATAAAACAAACAAACAAAAGCACCCTGCATCCTTCCACTTACCATCCTGGGGAGGGAGCTGACTTGCTAACAAAGTATTGCTATCCTCAGGGCTGCTGGTAGCCTTCTGGTTAACCAACACCGAATGAATGGGCAACTTTAGCATTTCGATCTGATTTGCACCGTATGCTGTTATGAATCAGAGCGGGTGGATAGATAGTCATGCTATCCAATGCAGCCACACTTCAGGGGAACTGCAAACCTTCCTATACAGAAATAGCCATGAAGCCAACCCAACAGGGCATGATTAGCTAACAAGCACGGAGTGGCTGTCACTTCGCTCCTCCGCCCTGCCAGAAGCCCTACCTTCCAGTTCTGCTCCAATGGTGATAGTGGGGAGTTTCATATGATCACCCACTAATGGGGGAATTGGCCAGGAAGACATGAGCTGGTCTCAGGGGGAGGGGGAGGCCCCCTCCCTCTCTTTGCCCCACCCCTCCCCCACATTCCCCTCACAGGTTGCTCAGGCACAAACAGACTCCTCCTCTTCCGGAGAGGTGGTTTTCCCCTTGAGCAAGTATAGCCAGGTAGGTTAAGCTTTCTGAGCTGCAGCCTATAACACATCCTAGCAGTGAACCCACTCGGGGCCCAAACTCAGAACTTTTGACATCCAAAACAAGCTTATCGTCTTTCTCAGTTCTTTCTTTTGCAAGAAGGAGGAAGTCTCAGTTCACTCTCACCTCTTACCCTTGACCCCACACTTCCTTTGAAACAAAGCAAGCAGACCCCCAGCTCAAATGCAGCGTTCCCCAGCCTGAGGGTAGTCGTAACTGGGCTCCATTCCCCTTGTGTTTATTTTTCCAATTGCCTTCTGCTTATAACACGTGATCCTGGTTTCCTACTACAATGCCATAGTTTCCTATTTTCATGTGGTTTTAAGTTTTAAAATAAGTCCACTTAGAGTAAAAAGTTAACAATAGGGCAGGTGGCACGCGGCTGGTGACATACAATCCTTGAGGTGATAAAGGCATAATAACTGCAGCTAGAGCGGCAGAGACACTATCCCCAACTCCCCTGAATCCAAACACAACCACACACTGCACAAGGTCTGAAGGTGTTGCAGGACCTCATAGGGGCTGAGCGGGCAAGTCCTCGCCCACACAGCTGGGCATTGGCAAGTTGGGGCCTGAGCCTGTTTCCCCTCTTCGTCTGTAGGGGAGCCACCCTCTCCATAAAGGGAAGCTCCTGAGATAAGAAAGGAGGCTGACTGAAAATGCTTGTGTGCCACACAGCTGCAACATGAAATGGACCCCTTCTGTGGCTTAGGAGAATGAGGCAGCTGTTGAGACCCGCAGGCACCAGCCACTGTCCTGGCAGATACTGCAGCACAACAAAGAGTTACGCCTTCATGGACTCACCTGAGAAAGTGCTTCAACTCTGGAATAAAGTGATACTTTTCTACAGCAACCCAGGCCCATGCTGCCAATGTAGGGGAGAGTTTCAGAGGTACAGGGCAATAAAAAGAACCATGCACAAAATCATGCCAGATGGAGACAAGGCCACTGCAGGGGCTGGAAGCCATGGGACTTCAGGAGGGCCCAGGCATAAGATGAGCATCTGGGGGCAAAGAAAACCTAAGGAAGAGGTTCAGGAAGGCGTGCTGAGGCCTCGTCACCTTGGCCCTCCCCGGAGAACAGATAGAAGTCAGAAGGCAGCAGCGCACAGGGCCCACATATACTAACAGTGGGCGAAAGCTCAAGCCAAATCCAGTTCCAGGCCTGTTTCTATGCAGCTCTTGAGCTAAAAAGGGGAGGTTTTACACAGTTATAAAAAATAAATGCCTACTATTCCCTGACTTGTCCAAGGTCTATAAAATTTATATTTCGGCATCCACAAATGAAGCCCCCCTCCATCACTGAGCTGCACCCCAGGTCCTACAAATAAAGTTTTATTAGAGTAGCCACGCCCACTCCTTTATTGTCATCAGTGGTCACTTCATCAGAACAGGTAAAGCTGAAGAACTGAGACAAATAGAGACTGTGTGGGTCTCATAGAAACAAGTATTTACTTTTTGGTACTTTATAGAAAAAGTTTAACCGTATCACTGGTCACCCTTACACACATATCCTCCACATACCTCTCAACCATCCTGAGACCCTAGGACACTATATGGACTTGGGCAAGTCACTTAATTTCTCTGTGTTGAAAGCAGTCGCTGAGGACCACAGAGGCAGGTTGCAAGGTTCATTTCCCTCTAGACTGAGCCTTCATTCAAAGGGGCAGACTGTGCCACTGTACACCTGCTATAGACACTTAGCTGGTGATTACTATTTGTCAAATGACCATTGAATGGTGCTCCAGTAACACCCGGGTCACAGCAAGGTGCACAGTAAGTGTGACCTTCACTGAACTTGAAATGAGGACCTAGGGATTCCGTGAAAAGGAAGCCAATCTGGGGAGTCTAAGGCACGGGAGGAGTGGGAAGCCTCCACCTGGTGACATGCCCTACGGTCCTGGCCGGCTGAGTCTGAGGACATGATGAAGGGATGGGTGAGCCAGAGCAGAGCTACAGGATCAGCAGTCCCCACGCTGAGACTGAGGCCACGCTGTGTGCTCCTGCTGTGGGAGCCTGTTGGCTTCGGGCTCAGCGCCAGAAGCAAGCAGCTCAGTGTGTGTGACTGCGAGTCTGGTTGTATGACCTTGGCGTTGACCTGTTGCCGCTTCCCTCCTACCAGTCAAAAGAAGACCTTTTAACCAAGCAGCCCGGCCCATACCTACCCCCCCCCCCAAGGTCTCGAAAATAATTTCAGCCCAAGTATTCTTGTAAGGAGCTTTTCCAAGGAAAAGGAGTGCACAACTCCCAGACCCCGGCGCAATGGGCTAAAGTAACCTGCCTCTGCCCTCACCAGCGCGCTCCGTCCTCGGTGTGACCCCCAACCCTCGACACTCGGGGCCCAGGAGGGACAGCGTCCTCGTCCCTCCCAGCTGGAACAGCTGCCTCCAGCTCACTCCGCCGGCCAATTAGCCACAACTGTCACCAAGGCAACCGCAACTGGCGGGCCGCGGCCCGGGCTGCGGCCCCACCCCTGGGGTGGGGTGCCGGGGAGCAGGGGAGAGAAAGAGGGAGGGGAGAGCAGGGGCCAGGCTAGCCCGCCTCACGGCCTTCTCTCGGGAGGCGAGGGGCGTGTGCAGAGCCCGTACGGCCGCCCTCCGGGGCTCGGGGGTCCCCTGCCGCTCCTCCTGGGGCGCAGCGCCGCCGCGGCGCAGGTGGCCCGCGCTCCGCACCCTTTTTCTCCAGGCAAGTTTGTGGGAGCCCCGGCGCGTGCCCGCCCCACGGCGCCCCCCGCGCGCACCTCGGCCGGCCCGGCCCTACCTGGATGTACGCCATCTTCGCCCGCGCGCACTCAGTCCGGCCCGGGCATGGCGCCGCCGCCACCACTTTGCCCTCGCCGGCGGGAGGGCGCGAGAGCCGGATGGAAGGAGGGAAGAGGAGCCGGGGGCCCAGACGTGACCGGCGTGGCGGATGCGCGGCGCCCGCCCCTCCGCCGGCCGCCCCGTCCTTGCCTTCGCCTGCCTTCGGGCTCCAGAGCTCAGCCGCCTCTCCGGCGGCCAGAGCACACGCGCCGGGGCCCCTGCGTCGGCCTCCCTCCCGTCCCGCGCCGCTGCTCTCCGGGACAGGGGAGCTCGAGCGACCGCGGGCTCCGCAGCGACCCTGGCCGGCCGGGCGGGGACGGCGGTCCCGCGCGGAGCGGGGGAGGGGTGGGGTCCCGGGCGAGGGCGGGCGGGGCGGCGCGTGGGGCTGCCGGGCCTGGGCTCAGGCGCTGGCGCCGCCCGCGAGCGGCCGCGGTCCGACCGTGACGCCCGGGGCCGCGCTTCGGGCCGGCGTCGGCTCCGAACCGGGAGGATCCTCTGCCTCCGGCCCTCTCCCCAGCGGGCTGGGATAAACTTTATTCCGGCCTCCCCGACTCGCCTAGAACGGTGCGGTGAAGTAGAAGGAGCTAAACGAAGGGAACCCCGAGTTAGGGTGGACGTGGGGCGCCCTAGAGAGTCGCTGCAGCTCCGCGCTCTAGGGGCGGGAAGAGAGCCGAGCGCCCCTTTACACTAAACCCACTCGAGTTGCGCCCCGACGCAACAGGTCTAGCGCGGGGCGGCCCCGCAGCACCACCCAGCGGCGTGCCCGGCCTCGTGCGCGCCTCCGCCGGCGGGCAGCTGGCTCCGCTAGCGTGCGCCCTGGGGCGTGTCCGCCTCCGGATGCCTACGTGGCCAGGGCGCCCTGGACCCTAAGGCTTCCCCTAAATCTCCAGACCAAGGCCAGCGAGCGTGGTGCAGCCTTCCACGTTGGGATGAGGACATTGCCCTCCACTGGTTCTCCTTTTCAAATGCCCAGGCGTCTCCCGTTGCTAGTCCTCAGCTTTATCTGTCTTGTAATTTTCACCTCCCATTGCTTCTTGTAATTTCATCAATAAAAATGGGATAAAGTCTCTGTCCTGTAGGGAACAAATGAGAAAATGAATGCTGAGGTAATAAAGCGTGTGTTGCATATATGTGCATTTCTTCTGGGTAAAAATCTAGCACATATACAGTTTTGAGTATGGTTGAGTATGTAGCACAGCATGTAACATGTTGAGCCCTTCTAAGGGGACAGACATGCCCCAGCAGCTCACCGGCATTACCATGTCATCCTCCTGCACCTTGATCACTGCTGTATCTCTAGATAGAGCCTGAGCGTAGGAGCCCCCAGCAACAGCGTTTGTTGCTGCTGTTGACTGTTCACTCCACGGGGGGGTGCTAGTTGTCCCCAAATTACAGAAGTGGAACATGAGGTCTGGAGAGGAAGAGGAAAAGCCCTTTTTCCTCTCTGCAGGACCTCGGTGGCTGACCCTGGCCTTTCAACCCGCAAGCTGCAAACCTATCCACCTTACCATGTTTGTCCCCAGTGTTTCTCTAACATCGCTGGGAAGGGACGCTTGGTGGGAAGTGATCACAGAGAAAGGGTCCACACCGAGTGGATGGTGCTTGTGGGGACCCAGGGAGATGCAGGACTTTGCTAGGTGTTTCTGTGAACCATAATAGTTAATCTTTTGTGAGATGCATTTTTTTTTTTGGCCCTTTACAGATAACCATGAGGCAACAACCCATGTGAGATGAAAATAGGCATAAAGAGGTGACGCCCAGGGGTACACAGCTCAGGAACCTCCACCTGAAGCTTCCTTCCAGTCACTGGTGGAGCTATGCCCCAAGTCCAGATTTAAGGGAGGGGCCATGAGCCTCTTAGCATCTGTTTGATACCTTAATCTCCAAAGGCCTGAAAATGTCTGGCATCTAAGTGCCATCCCCTAAAGGAAGAGGTTCTTTGTATCTTGGGGACACTGGCACCTACCTCTGGTATTATCACAGGTCCTAGGACAACAGGTGCTTAAGTAGACCCGGGTCGAAGTGGTACCTCTGCACACCTGGATGGAGGAACAGCCTCCAGTGTGGTACGGTTCTGTAAAGGTTTCTGCAGGACCTGTCATTCAGCTGCATAGACTGAGGAAGCCAAGTTGGGGAGATTCTTCTAGATGCCACTGGTGCTTAACCTCAGGGACCCACAGTTAGATTTCTGTAGGATCCCTGAACTCAGGGAAAGTCACATTTTCACTGCCATGAGCTTCTACCAAAAACTTGATATTGCTTTCCCTTACAAATAAATGCAGGCACCAAATCAAAACACTATTAATGCTGGGCGTGGTGGCTTACGCCTGTAATCCCAGCACTCAGGAGGCAGGGACAGGAGGACTGCTGAGTTTGAGGCTTGCCTGGGCTACATAGTGAGCTCAGGGCCAGCCTGGACTATAAAGCAAGACCCTGTCTCAAAAGAAAAAAAAATAAATTAAAAAAAACAATACTAGTATCCCGCCATCCTGCCTTTGTCACCAACAGAAAACACACACGTCCACACCACATTGCAATTATTGCAAACAAGTTGAAATTTCATTTCTATTCTGAAAACTAACAGCTATTAGGCCCACTGCTAGATTTTTTGTTTACTGCATTAATAAAGAAGTACATAAATTGTGATTCTTAAATTTGCTGAAATGTTCTGATAACTATATCCAAACTACCCTAATTTCATCATCAGCCTATGTAGTCTATGATTTTTAAAACCTTTTTTTTTTTTTGTATGAACTATAGGCTTCAGCAGGCTCTCAGGGCCTCCTGACACGGGAAGGACTAAGGCCTCTGAAGGAGGCAGGGCCCCTAGCACAGAAGGGAGAGTGGGAACTCTCGGGTGGCATGGTGTCTAGGAAAGTTCAACAGATAGGAGGTGCCAGGTATCAGGCTGCCTCCTGCCTCTCCCCACCAAAGAGTTAGGCGGATGCTCAGAAGGTTGGCTCAGTGTGTCTGTCTCTCTGCCCATCTTTCTGGCATACAGGACACAAGCCCGGAGGCAGGGAGGCCATGAGGGGCTGTCGCAACCATCTGGGTGAGAAATGATGGTGCAGGTCTGGACACCAAGATCGTTTCTGCAGGTGATGGCACCAGGGAGGGAGCAGAGGTGAGGCTGCAAAAGGCAAAGGAGTGAGCAAGAGGCCATTTGCTAAGGCAGGAAGGAGGGAGGTAGAAGAAAAGAAGACAGAGACAATTGTAATATTGAAATTGTACATTTTGTCTTACAGCTTCAGGACAAAAATTAAGTTGCTCAAGCTGCTTTTACCATCCAGAAAAATAATCCTGAGGGCCAGGGATTTAGCTCAGTGGCACCTCGCTTCCTTGCAAGCACAAGGGCTCCAATTTGATCCCTGGTACTGAAAAAAAAAAAAAAGCCTAAAAGCCTTCAATATAATAAGCCTGTAAGCCGGACTGGAGGCCTGGGCCTTTCATCTGTAAATAAGGCTCCTCCTTCTGACTCCATCCTCAGAAAGCATACGATTAAATGACCTACTGTGTAACACAGCCCCTGACATGCTAGAACACACATCGTCACCCATGTTAGGGTGGCCACCGTGTCCTGGGCCTGCTTTGTCTCCCCTGACCCCATGCAATGACAGGAGGAGCAGGTTTCTGTTTGGATATGTTGAGTCTCAGGCATACATTTAAAAAGACCCAACTTCGTCCTGCTTAAGCAAAAGAGAATGTATGGGCTCATTAACTGCCAAGCCAAAGAGCAACTCCTACAGGTGTTATTTGGAGTCATAATGTCTCTCTCTCCTCATCTCACCACCTCACAGTTTCTCTACATGTTCTACTGGCTTTCGCCTAGAGTAGACTTGCTGCCCATGGCAGAAAATAAAGGTTTTAAGTTTGTATTTTTGTAGTTCATACTTCAGAGGAATAGAGACTTGCTACCAAATTTTATGGAGAACTTCTGGCCGAATGCCTACCGTGTCCAAAGGACCCATCAGCCACCTCAAGGGATCCTGCAAGGGCACCAGAGACATGTAGTATCGGGAGCCATGAGCCCTCCAGGAACATGGGGATGGGGAAGGGGCACTGTTCCCTAAGACAAAGACGCCAAGAGGCAAAAGTGTCATGCCAAGGAACATCCAATGGAGGTGTCCAGGGGACAGAGGAGATGGTTCTGGAATTAGTCCTCTCCCGGAACAGAGCAGCACTCAGGGCTGACGATCGGGGACCGTGATTTCAGTTTCCTCCTCCATCTCTAACTTCTAAAAGAATGCACACCCACACCGAGTCTCTTTGGGACACTAGAGCGGATTAAAGGTGGGAATGCAAACCACAGACCTCAGAATACCTAATATAACTAAAATGTGCCCCGATAGCAAAGCAGTCCCTGGCACCCACATGGACACCACAAATTCTGACATGGTGAATTTCTATTTCTGCCACACTGAATGATACCATTGGTCTCCTAAGTCAGTTTTAATTATAAGATTCCCAAACATGCCATTCCGTTCTTGTTTTAGCCATGTCTGTGACCCGGGCAGTATTTCTGATGTTAGGAAAATAAGAAATCTCTAGGCTAAATAGCTAGTCTCAAATAGGACGGGTGCCCACCTGTTAAATATGTGTTCCCACAGCCCAGGCTGCCGCGCACGGGCACCAAACCCTCCGTCGCCATCTTCACCAGGGCAGTGTGGTTTTATAGAAGGAGATCTGGCTTTCAATCCTGCTCCACCTACCTAACAGCTGTGGGACCTCCAGCAAAGAGCAGCAGCTCTGCAAGCCTCAGTTTCCTCATCTGCTGAATGGCCCTACCATATAGCCTGCCAGGGCGGGTATGGGATATAGCACCAGAGAAGGATATGTTTGAAACACTCACCAGGAATGGATCACTTTTTTACCCCAAAGCATAATTTAAAGGTGGCCACGGTGCCTTGTTTTATTTTATTTTATATTTGGATGGGAAGCACGTGTTAGGGAGGATGGAATAACCGAGAGAGTAAACTCTGTACTCAGGCAGCCTAGGAGCGAGTTGCATATCGCCCTTATGTGGGGGACCTTGGACATATTTCTTCATCATCCTCAGCCTCCTTCCTCCTCGTGGATGGGACATAGCAGCCCCTGTCTCATGGAATTGAGAAGTCAATCTGATCGATGTCCATACTCAATCTGAGTTTACCCTGGGGCACTCTGACCCCCACCATGGAAGTACTCAATAAAGACCAGCCATCATATTTTTATTTTCCAAATATAAAAATACCACACAGACAAGTCACTGTTGCTCCTAGGAGCTGACTCGATGCTCTCTTTACCTGAACCCTCTTCGTTCATGGTCAAGACTGAGAAAAGAGAACCACAACAGATCCAAAGACAGTCATTCTCAGAGTGCAGTGTGCACGGGAGGGGGCGACCATCCTGTGAAACTCCCTGTTTGACGCAGTAGGCTTAGGGGCAGAGGCTGTGGCTCTGCAGTTCCTAACAAACAAGCTTCCCAGGAGATGCCAGAGCCGGTGGCCTAAGAATGACCTTGACTGTAGTCTGCCGGGACACCATCTCTGCGAAGCTCAAGCCCCGGAAGGCTGCTCCCACCATCGGGCTCTCCCATGAGTGAGAGGCTATTAGCTCCGAGGGGTCAGGCTGGGAGGCGGCACAGGCTGGGGGATGGGCCCACCGAGACGTCGACTCACCAGCACAGCTTGACCGCTCGCGGGTCCCTGGGTCCCTGCGTCCTACCAGACACCTCTTCATCTTGCATGCTGTCTCCTGGCATCCCCCCTCAGGACCTTGCTCAGGGGAAGGAGTCGGTGTTGTAAAATTGGAAACCTCCTGAACCTGCACCCCATGCTCCCTCCAGCCCCCACAGGGGCTTGCGAATTTCCATTCCACATGCCCCTGACTGAGGCGGGGAGCTAGTCAGCCTAACCTTCTCCTCCCCATGATTCAGAAAAGGGTAGCTAATTATTTAGTTCTCAAGAAGGAAAATCTGAGGGCGATTTAATAACCGGCTGCAAACATAGGAAGGGTTATTAGCAGGAAGCCAGTGACCACCTCTTCCCTCTCCCTGCCAGAGTTAAGAGGGGCTCTGACTACAGACCGAAGCGCGTGCCAGGCGGGCATAAGCGCAGAGCCCCGACAAATGTCTTGAGGGGCAGCACAAGAAATCTGCGGGCCTAGCACTTGTGACGAGGGAAGACGTTTCAGGTGTGATGTGTCGTCTCCCCCACAGGCAGAGGATGTCCTGCGTCCACCAGCAGCTTCAGGACAGGGACGTCATCTCACCAGCCCCATGGCTGACTCCTGTGCCCTATAAGAAAGCAGTTCTCAAAGTGGAGTCCCGGGACCAGTGTCTGGAGCACCATCACCAGGGCCCTCGCTAGAAATGCAGTCTTGGGCCCCGTCTCCACGAACAAGATCAGAAACCCGGGCTGCAGGGCACCAGCAAGCTGCGTCTCCACAAGTCCGGCTGATGACTCTGATGCTGGCTGAAGTGGGGTCACTGCGGCACCCACTGTGCTCCCTCACTTCGGACAGTGTCTGAGCAATTTGGGGGAGGCCTGGGGCAGGGAGGAGAACCCTGAGAGCTCTAGGATGCTGCATGGTGAACGTCTCCCAGAGGCCTGTGTATCAGAGACTTGGTTCCCTAGGACGGTGCCGTGGGGAGGGGTACCAGCTTTGTTAGGTGGGGTCTGGCGGGATGTCCTTGGGTCATCGAAAGTGTGTCTACTAGAGGGATTGGGGAACCCCAGCTCCTCCTTTTTCCCTTCTTTTGCTCCCTGGCCATGAGGTAGTGGTATTACCTGTCCACGTGTTCTGCCCTCATGCACTGCCTGCCTACGGGCCCAGAGTACAGCGGCCAACCAGTTAGGGACCAAACCCTTGAAACTACAACCCAAGAGAAGCTCCTTGTGGTTGTTGTTGTTGCCACTTAATGATCTTTTAATTACTTGAAAGCATAGCTAGTATACCAGTCTGAAAATAAATCTATCTATACATAAAATATGTATAGATAAAATATGTACAGATATTTATTATATATATTCTATACATATACATAAAATATGTGTAGAATACATATAACAAAATTATAATATTGTATATAAGATATATAATTTTATTATAATTATAATATAATATTATATATAATATGTAATATGTTATATTTCATAGTACATATAATATTTTATTATATAATAAAATATAAAATGAATATATATTTATATATAATGAATATATATTCATTTTTCTTCTTCCTTTATCAGTTTGTTTTAGTTTTAAAGCTAGTATACATTTATAGGTGGTTTGTTTAGTGTTTGTCATAATGCAGCAAGTGTTGAAAAAAAATCCATGGCAAATAGCTAAAAGAAGCAATTCTAAGTAATTTCACCAATTCTTTTCCATGCAGAGAATCTATAAGCAGAGGGTTATTAGCTTAAAGTTGTACAGAATTTAAGGGAAGGAATGTTTTTCTATGGTGTGTAATGCTTTACTTGTGTTTCAAACTACACAGACATTACAAATAGAACATGCAGCACAACCTACCTTCTGGACCCACTTGAATTAATTTTTTAACCTTCATAATTAATTTCTTTCTCTTCTCTCATTCTTCTTTACTGGTGATATAGCTCATTGG
>PVIC010030250.1:0-22027 GCA_004025085.1 Thryonomys swinderianus
CCCTGAGCTCACTATGTAGCCCAGGCAAGCCTCAAACTCAGAAATCCTCCTGAGTCTGCCTCCCGAGTGCTGGGATTACAGGTGTGAACCACCATACCCAGCACTGTGGTATATGATACTGATTGCTGGTAGGCATGAGTCACCATGCCCGGTACAGTTATATGTGGTTACTGGGGTTCGAACTGGGGACCTTGCATTTGCTAGGCAGGCGCTGGAAGCACTGAGCTAAATCTCCGGAAGGGCACGTTCTTTGATGTCTCTCATAAGGATATTAATTCCATTTTAAAGTCTCCCTTACTGTATTCATCACCTCAACCCCTAATTATCTTCTAAAAACTTCACCTCTGAATGCCATCCCATTGAGAGGTAGGCCTTCAAAACATGAATTTGCATATGGTAAAAACTTTTAGTTGATGCCATTGTGTGGATGGCACTTTTTTAGTTTGAAGTACACAATTTTTACTATTCTTAACCCCTCCCCCCAGAATATAATTCAACTTTGCTTGTACTATACCATATATTCTGCTTAATACACATCTAAATCCTCCACCTATTCTTTTAAGATGCTTATTGAGAACTAGGAATATTCTAGGCACATGTACTACAGATTTATCAATGAATAAAATACACCACTATTTCCTTTTGCCTTACAGTCTAAAGGAGGTGATAAATGCTATAAAGTATCAAAGATGTTGATATAAACCCAGACAAAGAAAATTACCAATGTAAAAGAGACATTATGCTGAGAAAGTTAAAATAGGCTATGGCATAGGGAGAGTATGATAAGAATTTTTAGAGAAAAAATGAATTTTAAGCTGAATTATGAAGAATGAATAAACATTGGATAGGTAGAGTTGAGGGGTGCAGGCAATAAAACATTTAAGCAAGATTTGTAGATATATTATTAAAAACTCTGCGATCTAAAGGGTTAGAATTTGATCCTATAAAATGCTGAGAGACATTGAAGAAAAACATTGTGCTTTGTAAACATTATTCTTAGTTAATTTTGAAATGTAGGTCCAGTATGATAAGTACAAATTAGATGCTAACTTTAAGAACCTAAAAAGAGATGATAAGTGCCTGAACTAAATAGGTGCTGTGGGATAACTATGAGAAATATTAAAAAGAATCTGTAGAGCTTGATAAAAGATTGAGGAAATAAGTGGAAGTGAGGAGACCAGAGTGATCCTCAAGTGTCCTGCCAAGGTAAATGGCTCTTGGAATAAACTGAATGTCATAGTTATTTCTTCACTGCTAAGACATGATGCCTGACACCTGCAACTTAAAGGAGAAAAAGCTTACTTTGACTCATGTTTCAGAAGCTTCAGCCTTGACGATTGGCAGCATCATGGAAGGACAGAGAAAAGCTGTTCACGTTGTGGAGTTCAGGAAACAGAAAGAGAAGAGAGGATCCAGGAAGAGAGATACACCCCTCCAGGTCATGCTTTGAGCAACACCCACCTTCTCTGATCAGGACCTGCCTCCTAACAGTGAGTCAGCCATATTACCTCCGTACTCCAGCCCTCTTCTCAAAGGCCCTGCCTATGAGTACATAAAGCTCTTGGGGATCCTCTGACTACAAATCCTAACACTAGAATTATAATGAAACTGTTGGTTAGGATCTGTCTGAGGTGGATGAGGAAGAGATAAGATTGACCTTAGACCCATGTTAAACTGCATGCTGTAGTCTCATACAGCCTGACAACAGGTGAGTCTAGGGTGCAGAGATAGTTTGGGCTAGAAGTTTATCTTCACAGTCGTATATTTAGGGATTGCTTTAAATAAAAGAATGCAGAAAGGACTAAAATAAATTGAGTGCCCTCTATAATCCTCTGGAGTTATTAACTTATTGTGCTTTTTGAGGTACTAGAGATTGAAACCAGGCTGCTTTACCACTGAAGTACATTACTAGCCCTGTTTGTGTTTTTTGAGAGAATGTCTCACTAAGCCACCCAGGCTGGCCTCCAACTTGTGATATTCCTCTCTAGGCTCTTGAGCAAGTGGGATTATAGGTGTGTACCATCATACCCAATTTGAATAATTAAATTGTTATGGTTTCAATTTAAAATGTCTTTCAAAAGTCTCATGTGTTCAAAGTTGGTGTTTTTGGAAGGTGATTGAATTATGAGGTTGCCATATTTATCAGTAGATGAATCTATTGATGATTTCATAGCTGAATGTTCCACTAGGAGGTGGGGCCTGGCATAGAGCAGGTAGCTCACTGAGGGCCTGTCCTTGGCTCCTCCTTTTCTCTGCTTCCTGGCTTCCATGGGACGAGCAGCTGCTTTCTTCTATCATACCCTTCTACCATGACACCTCTGCCTTGAAGTTAACCAAGCAGGGATGGAACCCACTGAAACTGACAACTAGATAAACCTCTCCACTGTGAAGCTGGTTTGTCGAGTACTGGGTCACAGCAACAGGAGAGTGACTAGTACAGCATGAAAATGCAGAAAAAGAAAAGAAGTGATTGTAGGATTGGGTAACAGTAACAACAGCAACACAAACAATTATATAGAAGAGTTTTGGAGGAAAGACAAAGTAAATTTAAATGTAAAAAGAAAAAAAATCCATGCCATGGTAACATAGTGAAGGCAAAACCCCAAGGAGGGAGTAGGCTGCTGAAACAAAAGAATGGGCAGTCTTTTGAGATTTTTAGTTTTGAAAAGGAGAGATATAGAGGGAATGTCAGCAATGGTTGCAAGCATGAGGGTTATTTTTATTCTTGTATTATGGGTCCTCAGTCATTATAACCTAGTTGGAAAAATATGAGAAAAGAAAAGGAAAGATACAGCTTAGAAGAGGATAATGACAGCCAGAGATTTAGCTCAGTGGTTCCAGCACCTGCCTTGCAAGTGCAAGGCCCTGAGTTCAATCCCCGTAACCACATACAATGCTGGGTGTGGTGACTCACACCCACCAGCAATCAATACCACATACCACAGTGCCGGGCGTGCTGGCTCACACCTGTAATCCCAGCACTCGGGAGGCAGAACCAGGAGGATCGCTGAGTTCCAGGTTTGCCTGGGCTACGTAGTGAACTGAGGGCCAGCCTGAACTACTACAAAGCAAGATCCTGTCTCAAAAAAAAAAAAGAGGATAATGAAAGTACAAGCTGCCTTACAGGAACAGGATATATAAGAAATTAACATTGATATTGATAAATCTCTTTTTGATAAAAATATGGAAATAGGGATGAGTATATTTGAATAATTGTAAGTATAGGCCCAGAGGGAAGGTGCTGTGAGAGTTCATGTCTGATAGCTTTATGTATGTATGTATGCATGTATGTATTTTGCTGTACCGGGGATCAAACTCAGGCCCTTGTGCATTTATTTTTATTTTATAAACTTAAGGAATATGATCATCACTAAAATTTCTGTATCAGGAATAAGCATCTATCTTGGCACTGCACACTGTGAAATGTAAAGAAAGGAAGGGATAGCCCCTGTGAGAAACAGAAGAAAAGCCTAAGCTTTGGTGGGGAAAATGTTAAACAGTTAGTGACCACACATTTGTGGCAGCGGCGATACACACAGATTTGTAATATCACTTAGCAAAACTCTTCCATCCAAATGCATGCGTGGAGAAGGCATGAGGTTGGATTTATCAAGGGTGGTGAACTGATACAAAGTTAAGTACAGACGAGTAAGTTCTGTATCTTTGAAGTGCTGGTGAGAGCTCCACCATGGATCTAAGTTGGGTAGAAAAAGTAATAAACTGAGAAAATGGAACTAAGAAAGACGTTTCAGTGAGGTCAGAGCAGGACAACAATGCAGAATATAATGACTAAGGATGGCAGATATTGGTCAGATCTGGAAATAATAATGGAGTTCACTGTTTCAGAGATGAGGGTTTTCCAAAGTCCAGATACAGCTGTTGGCTTTTTTTTTTTTTTGAGACATGGTTTTGCTTTGTAGTTCAGGCTGGCCCAGAGCCCACTATGTATGTAGTCCAGGCAAGCCTCAAACTCAGCAGTCCTCCTGCCTCTGCCTCCTGAGGGCTGGGATCACAGGAATGAGCTACCACGCCTGGCACTGTGGTATGTGGTACTGATTGTTGATGGGCATGAGTCACCATGCCCGGTATTGTTGTATGTGGTTACTGAGGGATCAAACTCAGGAACTTGCGCTTGCTAGGCAGATGCCAGAACCACTGACCTAAATCTCTGGCCCACGTTTGCGTTATTGAAACAGACCTTGAGGTCAGAGTAACCTAATATCGGGTTGTCAGGTAGAAATATGCCTGATGCAATCACGGGTGATGTTGGCAGAAGCTGGAGCAAAAAAAATTGTGACTCATAAGAGAGTGCTCAGTAATGACAGGTTTGTGGTATAGGATATAATGTAGGCAATGAACAAATGAACTTTTATTCAATTTGGAGTTTAGCAAGTGTTATTCACAGTTAAGATTTCCCTTAATCTTCACAACCTATGATGTGAAAATGACTATTAGTGTAATTTTGTAGACAAAAAAACAGATTTAAGATGAAACTTGTCAAACGATCGCTGAGCCAGTGCTGGAATTCAAGCCCACAGCTTGTGACTGTAAATCTCAAATTCCTTCCAGGAAAACATGGTTTTTTTGCTGAGATAAAGATTTATCCCTTGGAGCACATGTTTCACAGAAGTACTTTAGTTCAGACAAATGACATTAGGAATGTGAAATTTGAATCTGATTAACAGATTACATGGTACTTTCCTGGAAGTCACTAGTAGCAAGAAAGAAAGTATTTTCTTCAGTTTGTGCTAAGGGAACATATATTAATCAGATCTCTCCTTCTCTGTCCCCAAATCAATGTAGAACTTACCCTCTACCATACTGTAGGGGCTTCTTGAGTATAATTCCAAGTTTACCTGGGTAAGAATGTCAGGTATTATGGTCTGGGTCTAAAATGTCCCTTAAAGGCCAGCTGATAAGCTTTTGAGAAATAATTGGGACATCATGACACATTATCAGTGTGTCTAGTTTTTAGTTCATAACTGATGGCCTATTAAGAGGTGAAGGGAGTGTGCTGTGAGGAGTGCATAGAGATCACATCTTACCCCACCCCTACCTCTCCCTCTACCTCCTGTCCATAATGTGAGCAGCTGAGCTCAGCCACACGCTCCTTGCCATGATGTTGTGCCTCACCACGGGCCCAGAGGGAATAGACCCACATGATCATAAACTGAAATCTCTGCACCAAAATAAACCTGTCCTGTAAGCTACTATTCTCAGTTATTTGGGTCACAGAACACAAAGCTAACTGATACAGCAGGTAAAGAGGGTCACCTATCTATCCAAAGTCATACATGACAATCTGCCCCTGAGACATTTCCCTAAAAGCAGGACCCTTTCCTTAGTCTTCCAAATATTTATTCCTACTCATATTCAAGAAAGAATGCTACTTCTTGAGATTCTTAAGCTTTTTTTTATTTGAAACCTGTCCAGAAATTGTCTTGATACTTGTACAGTTCTAATGGACATCCCCTTTGTTACTTACTAGGCTAAATAACAGTTACCCATTGGTAGCACTTGCCATGTTCTAGGTACTAATGCAGAGTAGGGATAGAGCCCAACATCGCCCCCAACCCATCCCACTTCTTCACTGTTTCTATTTTGATAAACTGTAGATGAAAAATTACAGGACATGGGAATGAAAATTTAATTTTATTTATTGTTTGTTGTTTGCCTTAATAGATAAATTGAGTCAAACAGAAGAAATAAAGAGCTTAATGTATAAAGGTAGAGTTTATGATTGTTGATCACAGAAATATTGGTGCTTTAGAAACACTTTTCTGAAGCAGTTGTCAGTACTTTTTTGTTTGAGAGGGTATCACTCTCATTCTTGCTCAGTCAAATGATGTGGACAGTGCACTGTGAATCACCCAGGTATTTCTGATGTTTTTAAATACAATGCAAGACAGGAGAAGAACCGAGTCCAAGATGTAAGTACAAACATACTGAGTAAGCTGATAGAAGGATTTGAATTATAAAATCCAGGTAGTCAAGTTTCTGAGACTGTTGCTTATAAGGGGTGAGTTTAGGTGGGAGTAGGGGAGAATATGAGTAAGAGAGGTAAGCTTCAGTCAGGAGCCACTGAGAGCAGTTTATGGAATCAAAATTCCTCCTTGTCTAGTGGAGAAATTACTCAAAGAGTGAGAAAGAACTTTGATGTTCAAATTGCTTTCTTCAGAGATATTTTGAGAGCCCTATTTGAGACAGATTCAAACGCAACCACCATGGGCAGAAAAGAGGGATCAAACTACTGGATAAGAAACACCTTTCTCCCCATAAAAATGCAAAGATTTACTAGAAGAAAAGTATAGTAAAATGGTTTTGAAATATTAACTTTCATTCACTGTTTTCCCACTTTCTTTCTATATAAGTAATAGTTTTATCTGTTTTTTTGTCTGGTGGTTTTATTTGCTTTTGGTACTGGGTATCAAACTCAGGACTTTGTGCTTCCCAGGCAGACCCTGTGCTACTGTATTTATCATTCCAGGGAAGAGAAAAAATACTTCTGAGGGGCCAGAGATTTAGCTCAGTGTTTCCAGCACCTGCCTAGCAAGCACAAAGTCCCTGGTTCAATCCCTGTAACCACATACAACAATACTGGGCGTGGTGGCTCAGGCCCACCAGCAATCAGTACCACATACCACAGTGCTGGATGTGGTGACTCACACCTGTAATCCCAGCCCAAAAAAACTTTCGAGTTTTTTATTTTAGTTTTGTTTTCCAAACACTTTTCAGGAAAGAATAGAAAGAAATACGTAATGTGTGGGAAACCTGTGGTTGAAGAGTAAGATGTCTCCCATCCTACCTTAGAAAAATATTCTCCAGGCTTTAAAAGGGAATTCGTGAAAAGTTAGTTGTGCACCTGAGGGAAAAAAAGGCCCTTTATATTTTTTCTTTGATACAATCCCAAGGAAGTAGGCTTGAGGTTTGTGGTGGTCTCAAAAACAGAGATTAAACCCAGATTTCTAAACAAAGACTGGAAAAAGTGACAGGATTCTAGAAGGAGATACACTTAGGCAAAGAGGTTTAAAATCATTCTTCAAGAGGTAGCTGAAAAGCAGCATCAAAATTCCTGTGCTTGTATGTGTGGGAAGGAAGGGGCAGAGAGAGCTATCATACCTTGCTGAGCTACTGAGAGGCAAACAAAAGTGTCACATGAGTGACCAGTGTGGACAGGTGAAAGATGTCCAGGTAGCATCCTTCCCATAGGTCTCAGTCACATGAACTTTCTCTTGTATCTTTCATTCAAACTGGGGAAGAGAAAGGAAACACATCAGGTGTACAGCACTCTAGAAAAATGCAGACCTGAAATCAAATTTAGCATATGTTAAAAAAAAAAGATAAAGTTAAAATTCTTTCCCAAATGAATTTGAGGCTTCAGACTGATGTTAGCTAAACAGCCTTATGGTATTTATCGGCTTCATGCATTTATGTCTAGCTATACCTATTTAGACCAAAACTATCCTATGCACCATTCTATTCCCTTAGTACTTAACAGTCACTCAGTCATTTACACAGAAGCTAGTGAAACACCCACAAGTTTCTAGGATAACTTAGCTCCTGGAAACACATATACACCTTTGAACAAAAATGAAGTTGTTTCTCGTCTCATGGACCTCATCATTTAGCACAGAAAATGGATAATATTAAAAAAATGAGCAAAAGTGGTAAGTGTAGTGAAAATGTGAATCAAATCAAGAGAGCTGTTTAGGGTCCTGGCTAGTTTCAAACCCATGATATTTGTTCAGTGAAACTATTGAACTGGGTTGAGCTAAAACCATACTCTTTGAAGCACTAACAAGAATTTCAATATACTAAGAACATTTTTCCTAACAGAGCATGCAGGCAAATGAGGAAAGCAAATACTTACTTAAGATTTGTAAGCCAACCAGCAAACCAATCAAAGACTTCATTAATAATCTGCAAGTAAGTAGAAAAAGAAATAATCACACAAAAGAACAAAATAATCACACAAAACAAAATTTATTTTTATTAACTAATTCAAATCCAAGTGCATCTAATTCTAAACCTGATAAAATGCTATGGCATCATAAAGAAAAAGCATAGACTTTGATTTTTAATTCCTATTTTAGATTTTCTGGCTGCATTAACTTGGACAAATTATTTAACCTTTCTCTATTGTTTTGAACCTCATTTTTCTTTTTGTAAAGGGAGATTAGGAATCCCAGAGTCACTAGATGGTTGTTTTAGAAGATATATCCAATGATAATTAAAGTATTGTGTTAATGTACACATTCATTAAATGGTAATCATTTAAAAATAACTTCTGTATGCCTGGATTGCATGCAGAAATAGCAGTGGAAATATGGTACAGTGAACCTATCATTGCTTTATGAACAGAGTGACACACGGGGATGTTTTAGAGTAGCTGGAGGGTGCTCTCAGTTTGCCCTTTTGGAATTCAGTTTGGCCTCCCTCTTCCAACATTTACTTAAGTTTGCCCCTTTTATCAGCCATTCTGTCAGTCTGTTCTGTGAATACCCAGTCCCACTGTGATCCTCCCAAACACGAATCTTCCCTTTGTTGGCCACTGTGGGTTGCTGATGCAATTGATGTTCTTTCCTCGCTGCCCCATCTACTCCTTGTCTTCTAGACGTCCTCCTTTCTAATCAGCTCAAGAGACTCCTAGCAAATGTTGTGACTCTAGTAAGTGGTGAAAAACAGCTGCAGGTCTTGGCAGTCATATAATAGTCCCAGCTCTTAGGAATCTGACACCACCCCCCTCCCTGTCTCCAGCTGTGTTGAGTGTTCTCATCATATGTACGATTCTCCCATTATTATTGCTAACCGCAATGTACGGCATGTTTGTGGACCTTCTTTCCTCATGGACTGTGAGCTCTTTGAAGCCTGAAAGTTTCTTACATTAATTTTTAACTGCAGTGTTTGATGTAAACAGAGTTCAAATGTTGGCTCAAGAATGAAGAAACTGATAGGTCTGGCCGGTACAGAACAAAGCCAATATGGTGTTCCCGCCAAAGGCTGCCCTTCTCTTTCCACAATGGCCCACATGTTCCCACACCCCTTTATATCGCCATCTTGTCATTCATGGACCCACCAGTTAGAAAATTGTCTGGCGCTCTCCCACCCCTGACCACTAGTCCCTGTCTGCAGGCTGTGTATAAGCACCGCCTGCTTGGTCCCAGCGCCGCTCCTCCATCTTTAGAGTAGCTGGGCAGGAACCTCCCCACTTCCAGCCCTGCTGCCGGACACCCAAGTTTCTGCTCATTTTATTTTCTATCAGAAACAAGCCATCATGTAATATACATGGAGTGCTTTGCCTCATTGTGTAGCATCATGCTAGTAAATAATGTATATATAGTTTGCATACATGTACACATTATATCTGTTCTCCCTCCACAGATAAGGCCTATGACTTTTAGTTATATAACTTAAGGTGTATGTCTCCTAGAGAAACTTCTGGTCAAAATGAGATTGTCAGTGGAGAGAGAAACCTTAGCAGGAGGTGTTTCAGCTTTCTAAGTCACATATAAATGTAGCCACATGTAATACTCACTTTGATTTGAGGATGCTGAAGAAGCCCTTGTGAAAAGACAGAAGGATTTTGACTTGTTTAAGCCATCTTTATTTATTCTAGGTTTATATCTATCTTTTACCATCCACACCTAAATGCTGAAAAGCACCTTATTTTCTAATTTCCTTCCTAGAGAACATGAGTTTCTAAAATATAATCTTCCTGAAGCTGGAATTTTCCCAGAACAGTGGCCTGAGAAACTAGTTGGACTTCTTGGCCAATAACATTCAAAACCAACAATTAATTTTTCTATGAACAGATTCAAACCACAGAGGCGGCAGATGGCATTGGAAGAAACGAGACTGGCTAGGAGCATAAATATTTTCCTCAGTGTGGAATGGAACTTACTTGCACTCCAGCACTGTGGAGGGGTCTGTGGCTGGCTGGTGGGAATGTAGCCGCTGCGGCCCAGCAATCTCTAATCATGCATCTCCCTGGAGAGCATTGTCTTTTAAGGTGCCTGAGGGATCAGATGATGAGGCCAGCCTGAGGTTCCCGGGTCATGTCTGAAAGAGGAAACAACAAAATCTTCATGGGAAAATTATGTGAAAATGAAAATAGCTGGAATATGCGAGTATTATCTAGCACCCTAGGGAGATTTTAAGTATAGCCCCCACCCTGCGGGGGAGATGAAGAGAGATAATGGAAAAAAGAAAAAGCTGGAGTAGAAGTTGGAGCCAGGCTGTGTTAGAATACTGTGTGTTGCTGTTTTTCTGGAACTCAGTTTCCCTCCTGGAAATGTTAGGTACTGTTACACTGTATGATATTTTCTCATGCTGACATCTTGTGGGGCTGTTCTCAAGTATCTCCCTGTTGTAGAAAGCAAAATAATAAAAAATAAAAGAAGCAAAATTAGTTTTGAAAGTGTGACAAATAACGTAGAACTGGAAAGCGGAAGATTTTGCTGTTCGATGGCAGGCTGGTAATCTGCGGTTATCTACTTAACTGCACTCTTCCTGCCTGCTCACCCTCCTCACTAGCTCTGTACCTCCAAGAAAACAAAACTGGTGATACGGGGTCCCCGACAGGGACGCCTCTTTGACTATGAAGCCTTTCTGAGCATTGTAGTCCCTACCTATGGATCTTCCCTCTGTGGTGTTCCTACTTTGTTAGGCAGATAAGCACTTCTCCTTTTTCCTTTCTATAATCCCCAGTACATGTCTCAAACCATATCACATTATCTGTTTATTTTGTTGCATTAATGAGACCAGACTGGACTAGAATATGAGTTCCTCAATAGATGTGATTGTTTTAATACATTTAGTGTTCTCAAGATCTATAGTAATATATTGCCCTTAGTAAAAGGGCAAACATATGCTAGGTAATTGGGAAAATAAATGATTATCTTGGAAAATAAATTTGAGCACAGCAGAAAGAAAAAGATGATTGGATACATTATTTTTCAAATCTGAGATTGTTAAACATTTTTGAGCCAGTTAAGTAGTTTTTCTAAATATCAATGTGAGTTTTCCCTTTTTATCTTTATTATCTGTACAGAGGCACTTAATTTCTACTTGTCTCTCCTCCAGCATCAGCCTGTCAGCATTCTTGAGCTGACTACTACTTTCTTATGTATAAAATATTCTTTGTTTTTTAGTCTTGGGATGGCAGGTTGAGAGAAAAGCATCTTTTAAACTCATTTTCAAATCACCTGGAAGATGTACTTCTCTTTGTAAAATTCCTTTTAAGCAAGGATGCTGTTGTAATTAATCATAAACCAGTCCTGCTGATCCTCTTCTTACTGGATGGATGTGTATCTGCTTCCTGACTAATCAGTTATCACTAGACTCTTCTTCCTCTTTCTCACTTCTGCTTCCTCCCTCTCCCTGCACCCAACTAAACTTTAGGAAAAGTGGTGCTTTTCTTTCCTAATTTATTCCTGGTAACTGATTTTCAGTGTGGATTTAGATTCAAAATCTAAAAAAAGAATCGTAGAAGCAGTATGTAGATTTCCTAGTAATCTAACATAGGAATCCTAGAGAGTTGAGGATTGCTTTTGATCCTAGAAAAAGTAGAAAACATCATGATCTTCATAAGGAAGTTGGTACAAAAATTGGCTCACTCTAGAAGAATTTCTAAAATCATTTGAACTCATTCAGTGCTCAAGTTATCCCTATTATCAAATGTTCCAAATCAGAATCCTACAACACTTTTTTATAACAGGTGAGATCCCCATCTGCAGTTGAGTAATGTATTGATATGACTTAAAATTATAGAAATTAATTTTACTCCAATCTCTACATTTTTACAGATGAGGAAACACAATCCCAGGACAGAGTAGCCTCTCCTAAGTCACAGAAACAGTTTGTGGTAAATCTAGGATTAAGAGCTAATGCTTCCCTGTAGCAGGAATGTGGTTTCTTTCTTTCTTTTTTTTCCCCAGACAGTTTCTTTATAGATTGAAATTACTACCCTTACATTATTTATTTTCTTGATACTCGTCTCTAGAAAACTCCTCGTCTAATACTAATATGCATGTCAGTATTGGGGTTCCGTCTCATAATCACTGCCATAAATTTTGTTTTCATGTTAGTCCTTGATTTCCTGATTTGAAGTAGAATGTAAAGTCCTGAAAGAATTGGGTCCATCACATGGGTATGCTTAGATGTTGGGAGTGGAAGTCAGTAAATGACTAGAATGACACTCTTCAGATTGTGGTTTGCAGAGTATTTGTGATGTTGACATGCTACTTATAGGCTGAAACAAAAGTGATTTTGATCAGATCAAGAGAGAAATATTGGAATAAGTAGCATAAATGACTTTTTTACTTCTGTTTTGTAAAAGATGCTGTAAAGAGTATGAAAAGACAATCTACAGAAAATATTACCAACCACATATTTGGTAAAAGACCCATGAAATATAAAAATAATTCTCAAAGTTCAATAATAAAGAAAAGACTATAGTTAGAAAATGAACAAATACATAAAAAGACATGTAGGCAGGCAACAATGTAGGCAGCAAATAAGCACGTGAAGTGATCACTAAGCAAATGAAAATTATCCCACAGTAAGATACCATTACACATACACTAGAGTGTTGGAAAAAATGGAATACCAAGTGTTAGCAAGGATGAAGAAACTAGATCTCTCACATATTCACTTATGAACATGTGAAGTGTTATAACTACAGTGGAAAATCATTGGTCAGTTCCTTAGAAAACAAAGTATATACTTAACATCCAACCCAGAAGTCTTGCTCTTGGGCATTTATTCCAAAGAAATGAAAATATGTTTACACACAAAACCATATATGTGAATGTCCCTAGAAGTTTTATTTGTAATAGTCTAAAGTTAGAAATAGCTCACATGTGTTTCAGTAGGTAGATATTTAATAAACATTATTATACCCACAGCATAGAAATGAAGGAACAATTTATATGTGTAGCTCTGTAGGTGGATTTCAAGGACATCATCTTGAGCGAAAAAAAAAGGCAATCTCAAAAGGCTACATCCTATCTGATGCCATTTATTTTCTTTCTTATTTTTTCCCCCTACTGAGTTTATTGGTACAATTTAGGTATACATTATGATCACATTCACTATTGAGAATTTGTATCTGTACATGGTGTATCTTGGTTCTCCCTTTTTCCCATTCCCCTCCCCCTCTAGATGCCATTTATATGACATCCTCAGAGTGATAAAATTATAGAGCCTGGACACGGTGGTTGCTGAAGACTTAAGGATACAGATAAATGCCACTGTAAAGAAACAGCAGAATATCTAGGCTAGAGGTCAAAGTCTAGCAGCTAATCACCATGCAGATGGCATTGGGTTTGGATAAGATCACTTTAGAGTAAGTAAAGATAGAAAAAATTAAAAGTGTAAGGACCTAACCCTGAGTCCCACCACCTTTAAGAATCAGCAAAAGAAATTAAGTGGATATGACCAAAGAGTATTAAGAGTGGTGGGCTTCAGGGTTATTTTTTTTTCTACTTTGTATGTTTCTAGAACTTCAAAAGTGAGAAAAAAATAGTTCAGATAAATTTCTTTTGATGTTGAAACAGAGAAAGAGCTTGTTAACCTGAGGAAGGCATTTTAGCAAAGGCATTTCATAAGCATAATGGAGGACTGAGTTCAACTCGCACGTTTGTGCTATCTTATAGGAACTAAATAGAGGAAAACAAATCTGAAGTGTATTACTGATAATTTTCAGTGTTGTTTTACCTTGTTATACTTAGATGTCCCCCCAGAGCCCATGCTTTTATAGGTAGGACTTTTGGAAGGTGATTGGTTTTGGGGATCAGTATAGCTAACCTGCTGTTAGAAGGTGGGATCTGGTCTAAAGAGCCAGATCTCTATGGTTATGACCTGGAAGGGTGTATCTCTTTTCCTTGGTCCTCTTTTGACCCTCTCTCTCTCTGCTTCCTGTCTGCCATGAGATAATCAACTGTTCTTCCATTATGTTCCAGTGCCATGCTGTCCTGCTGTGGAATCGGCCAACAATAGACTAAAATCTCAGCTTTAAATTGCAGGTGTCAGATATTGTGTCTTGACGACCAGAAGAGTTGCTAAAATACCTTGGTGTAGATTTGAAGTGTTATAAGGGCAAGCACAGAATCTATTTAGTTTTTGAGCAGTGCCTTCCACTTAGTAAAATTTGATAGTATTTGAAACATTTAGGTTGTTGAAAACCTCCAAGTATCCAAAATCTTATACTTCCTTGTTAATGAGAAGGCCTAGGCAGAACTTCCCTGTAATGTTACATTTTTTCCCTTATATGGATCGAATTTTATAAAGCATAAATTCAGATACTCATAGAACCTTAAAAGTTATTCTTGCCCTTTCTACTGATGCTCTTGTGTTGAATTACTGACTCAACAGTGCTTAGCTGAAACTGGAACTATTCTTACACTAATAATGTTTTTAAAATTTTTTTTCAGGGCATTTCTGCCAAGAGCTTAAAAAAAGTAGTGAGGTATTCATGCAAAGGCCAGATTTCCAAAGGTCAAATCTTGCATCATCTACCAATGAGGCTTTCTCCATTTCCACTACACCTGATGTCATTAGAGTTTGTTTAGGAGAGGTGTGAGGAGCCTAGGTTCTGTTTGTAGACAAGTTACTTATTCTTGAAGCCTTAATGACTCAGTTATTATGCTGTACCACTACATTGCAATTATCAACTCTTAAAAGTTTGCTGTGATTTGAGACAATATTCATAAATAGATTGAAAATGTATTGATGTTTAAGGCTATTGCCCTAAGTGTAGATAGCCTGTACAAATTTGTCTTTGGATTTCTCATTATATCTCTCCTTTTTTTGTTTCTTTTCTTTCTTTTGGGCTTGCTTTTCCTTCCTTCCTTCCTTCCTTCCTTCCTTCCTTCCTTCCTTCCTTCCTTCCTTCCTTCCTTCCTTCCTTCCTTCTTTCCTTCCTTCTCTCCCCCATTTATAATCATCACTGTGACTATTCCGAAAAAATTAAATCTTTTCAAATCTTGTCTCTGTGTTTTACATAATTACCAGGTATCCCTGCAACACCATAACCTAAGCCACATTTGCCAAAAAGCTTAAGATTCAGCTGGGGATCTCAGTGACAGAGGTCACCTTTGGGACCTGTGTCCTGGAAGAACTAAGATTCATTGGATGGCATTAAATGAATGAGCTCACTGCTTCCAGCCTCAAACCTGTATTATCTCAGAATCTGGTGCATCATTGTGTCTCATCTTAGGTATACCACATACTGACCCAAGACAGCAGTGAAGAGGAAGAGAAATATAAAGAAAAGACTAGTAGCCAGCACTTATTAAGGTTTTATGGTATTAACTCATGTAGTGGTCCTCCAGAATCTTATATGGCAATAACTACCTTCCTCATTTCATAGAAGAAGAAAGTGAGACAGGCAAAGAGTGACTTTTTTAAAGAAATATTAAAAATTTGGAAGAAAGTTGATGCCATCGTTAATCATCTGGGAGGAAGACCCCCACGTGAAAAATTAAAAAATGGATGACATACCTTTAGATGCTATTGCTGTGGTGCATGTGAGAAATGGTGAAGACTAAGAACTTCAAACATGAATTTGTTCTTTCTTCCTTATGTTTTCATAGAAGAGAAACTTTCACTTTACTCTGCTCAAAGCAGAAGGTATTGAAATGAACACATTTTGTATTTCTCGATCCACCCATGTGTATTTTAACTGAGGGAACAAGGGTAGATGACTTGAAATTGAAGAACTTTCTGTCCTATTAGAGGGCTAATTCACTTAAGTATGTTTATTTAGTTTAATGGCAATACAGATATGTTTCTCTCCTGACCTCTTAGATTGGGTGTTCCTTATCTTTAAGAGGGAACAGAACTTTCTCACCCCTTCTCATTATGAGGCAGGCAAATGGGGGCATTTGTTGGTTTAGTTAAAGGAGGCAAACTGTTCTCTAGCATCTCCCTCACATTCATATGAATAAACTGGCCATGCTTCCCATCAGTGGATGTCACTGTCCACATTTAGGGTAAGGTATTAAATAGGTCATGATCTCAAATCCAGGTTTACCAAGAAGCTGCATTTCATGTTTTACTGAATAACTGTCAATAAAGCTACTCTATTTTCTATCCTCTAAGCTCCTAGGGAAAGGAAGAGGTACTAGCCCCTCAGATTCTAAGAGAAGTATGAATAAGAGTAGAAAGTAAAAGTTTGTGTTCACCAACCTAAATTTTTCCAGAGATGGGCTTATTTCTGATATTTTTGCTTTTCTACTTGAAGAAATCAATTAGTATCTCTAAGCCTCGAGTTCTTTTTCTGTAAAATAAGGATTAGCAATAGGTTATTTTAAACAAGAATACTGCTGTTTTTATTTGTTCTCCACACCTTAAGTTTAAAACAGGACATACAAGGAGCCTGGTGGATTTTCTATCATGACTTCTTAAATGGAAATCAAAACTCTTTCTGGGCCTCCAGGACACTGATAGAGTGTCAGAAGTCATTAAAGCAAATGAGTAAAGATAAGCAACAGAAGTCTTTGATCCCTGGCTTTGGTAATCAGTCCATTAAAAAAATAGAGAATGAGATTCAGTCATGCTTTCTAACCATATTAGAAGCTAACCAGACCTGAGTTTCTTCATGTTTCAGGGGCTGATGGACTCACCCAGATTTAATAAAAAGATGTTTTGTGTCTGTTCTAACTAACACAGTCCCTCTGTACTGAAGGTGGTAACATGGGCAAAAAGAGAGTGAGGCCTAGAAACGATATCTCAGACTGTCCCAGAATAGGTGTGTGAGTGCCCTAGGGCACATCCATTGTCAGATGTCTCTTGTCCATGGAAGAAAAAGATATGAGACCCACCGAGATTATAATGAGCTCAAAGTCATATAAGGAGTTAATAATGAAATAGGAAAAACAAACATTTGTTGATCATCTACCATGAGCCAAATTTTTTAGAGTCAAAGACTAGGATATAAACAATGAATAAATAGGGCTGGAGATTTAGCTCAGTGGTTCCCACACCTGCCTCGCAAGCGCAAGGTCCTGAGATCGATCCTGGTAACCACACTCTCGGTAACCACGTACAATGCTGGCCGTGGTGACTCACACCCACCAGCAATCAATATCACATACCACAGTGCCAGGCATGGTGGATCATGCCTATAATCCCAGCACTCGGGAGGCAGAGGCAGGAGGATTGCTGAGTTCCAGGCTTGCCTGGGCTACATAGTGAGCTCAGGGCCAGCCTGAACTACAAAGCGAGACCTAGTCTCAAAAACAAACAAACAAAAAAGAATAAATATTAGTCCCTGCCCACTTACCTAGAAGATGCAGTGGGATCAATCAAGAGAGAATGGCCCTTTTATTAGGAGGGGAAAGTGAGAAATGCTCCATCAAAAAATTTGTGCCCAGGCCAGAGATTTAGTTCAGTGGTTCCGGAGCCTGCTAGCAAGCTCAAGGTCCCTGGTTTAATCCCCAGTAACCACATACAACAATACTGGGCCATGGTGACTCACACCCATCAGCAATCAGTACAACATACCACAGTGCTGGTTGTGGTGGCTCATGCTTGTAATCCCAGCACTCAGGAGGCAGAGGCAGGAGGATTGATGAGTTTGAGGCTTGCCTAGTCTACATACTGAGCTCAGGGCCAGCCCAAACTACCAGCTGAGAACCTGTCTCAAAAAAAAATTTTTTTTGATGCCTTTTTTAAATGTTATATACATAAAACTTTTTTATATATTATATATATTTCATAATGTATATAATATCAATAAACTCAATTTTTAAAAGTAAAAGAAATAAATTATAATTAAATGTACATGACTAAAGACTCAGATGATTTATGAATATTTCAGTAGAGTTAAATCCAATTTAATTGATTTTATTTGCCTCATAGTTGATCTTAATAGTTACCAATTACATGTTGATTTAAATTCAAACTCATCCATGCCATAGATAATATAGTTAGGAATAAGAATGGTAACACATCATAGGTGTAGGAACCCTGGAAGCTCACCAATTCAATTTACTAGAACAGAACTCAAATTCTCCTACCAAATATTTTTTTTTAATTATTCAAATAACTATTTAATGTATCTTGGATGTCTTTCCCAGTTTTCAAAAATTTTTCATTGAAGTAAATCCCAGAAGGATCACCAGGTGATACTAGACTTATTATAAGTTGTCCACACAAGTGGGTTGATCACTAATATGTCACTATGATAACCCTGTTTCCTGGCACCAGAATTGTCGTTTTGTGCCTAGCTATCTTTCTCACAAATGGCCATTTTGTTTTAAATTGAAGGTGAAGTTGAGGGTAGAATCTAGATGTTTTATCTATACAAGATTATTATACCTGATAACTGCAGAGCACAAAACTTGTTTTAAGCTGCCATTTGTTGAGCACACACAATAGGTCAAGTGCCATTTTAAGTGCTTTTCATATGTTTTCATAGCTGATCCTTTCAACAAACCATTGAAATTGGTATTATTTACTCATTTGTACAGATCCATAAATTCCAAGAGATAAGATACCTAAATTTACTTAAGTAGTAAGTAGGAAAACTAGGATTCATTTGTACATTCTCAGCTATGCTGTCAGGCATTTCGAAAGATGTAATAACAGAAAAAGACTTGTTTTCTGATTTCCAGGGTCTTACACTGTGCATGGGGAAATCAGTAGGAATGCAAAGTGATGTCAATGCTAGCGTGTTAGAAGCAAAGTCTTATGGAAGTATTTAAAGAGAAAAGTATCTGAAAACATTTCTTGTAAGAAATGGGGGTCTTGTGAAATTTCCAGTGAAAATTATTTCTGCAAGTTATGGGGAAAAGAGAATTCTGGGTAAAAGTTCTTGCAGAAATACATAGTTGTGCTCAGGGCTCAATGGCAAGATGAGCATTTAGAGTTCACGGTACAGGAGGATCTATAGGAGATAATAAGTTTTGGAAAATAGTGAAAAAAGCAAGCCCAAAGCTCCTTTCCAAAATAATAATAATAATAATAATTGGAAGAATTATAAAGTTTCAGCAGTTCTGACTGAATTTCAGGACCTTTAAGCAAATAACAACTTTTTTTTTTTAGGACATCTCAGCAGAATACATTCAAAAATGTAACCTAAGATTTTATTTCTCAGATCTCTTTCAATTATTCCCTCACCTTTCTTTACTTAGATAATAATAGGCAAGGAGAAGGAGTGAATCCAAAGTTGCTGAGTCTTTATGGAGTACGGGGAAAGGGGGATATTTAGGTCAGAGTTGTAGATGTTTAGTGTGGCTCCATGACCCTGGCCCAAATAACATTGGAGCCTGGAACAGTGCTGATCTTCATGTTGTTAATTGGACTTGTTACAGATGAGCTTTTGTAATTAAAGCTTTATGGTTAATTAACCTTAGGAATAATTTCTGCATTATGTTGAACAAAGAGTCCAGTCTTGCCTTCCTGGATTACTTTTTGTCAGTGAATATGTTTGTTTGGTTGTTTACTCTTTTTTGATACCTGGTACCCACTGAATCAATAGCAGAATCACTGATTACCCTCACTGTCTTCTCTGAGTGCTTTAACTTTTTCATTTTGTTAATGTCATTGCTTCTGCCTTGTGTGTGTGTGTGTGTGTGTGTGTGTGTATGAGAGAGAGAGAGAGAGAGAGAGAGAGATACTGGAGATCAAACTCATGACCTTGTGCCTACAAGAGAGGCAGAGTGCCACTAAGCTAAATGCCCAGCTGCTATTGTTTTTAATGTCTGCCAAAAATTCAAAAATGTAAAATCACTTATTATCCTTTTAGCTTTTCTCTGTGAGTCATAGATGCTGTTGTAGGATAAACTTCAAGCAGTTGGGAACAATATGTTTGATTAACTTTGCTGTATTCCATGTTTTGGAGATGGTTCTTGATTAGGAATAGCACAAAGAATTGCTAAATACATGGGGAAGCATCAAGAAAGAGGAAAAGTGTTTACTCTTCAAAATAATTTCTAAAAAAAAAAAACTTGGAGCCAACTTTGAAGGATTCCATGTTCTGTTGATAGAGAAATACTATATAATAAAACAGGCCCTTGCCTTGCCTCCATTTTCTTTTCTGCAAAATGTTTTTTTTACAAATGTAATAGTTTGTGCTTCTAGGCTCCTTCCCAATATATAAAATGTTTTATAACTGTATGAACTTCTGACCTCTCAGGAGTATTCCAGTAGCTTGGCCCCTTTGCCTTAGGAATGTTCTGTTAAGCTCTATTCCCTTACAAGAGTTTCTGTTAAACTCACAAGAATGTTGTTAAGCTCCACCCCCTGTCAGGAATGTCCTTTTTGCTCGGTCTGTGCATAAGAATGTTCTATTGGGCTGGAGATTTAGCTCAGTGGTTCCAGTGCCTGCCTGGCAAGTGCAAGCTTGGTTCCTGGTTCAATCCCTGGTAATCACATAAAACAATACCGGGCATGGTGACTCAAGCAATCAGTACCACATACCACAGTGCTGGGCATGGTGGCTCATGTCTGAAATCCCAACACTTGAGAGGCAGAGGCAGAGGCAGAATTGCTGAGTTTGAGGCTTGCTTGGGCTACATAGCCAGCTCAGGGCCAGCCTGAACTACAAAGCGAGATCCTGAATCCAAAAAAAAAAGAATGGCCTATTAAGCTCTGCTCCCTTTTGGGAATGTTCTGTTGAGCTTTACCCTATTGAGAGGATGTTCTGTAACTGTTCCCTGCTTCAGTGAGCATGCTTCCCTACCCTATAGATCCCATATAAGGAGGCTCTCATTTCTGAAGGGCACTCATACTCCCACTATGAACTCCTCTGAGCCTGTTAGTGAACCTACCTCTTCAAGTGAACTTCAGTTTCTTGAGTTTCCAATTCTTTTTTTTTCTTTTTTAGTTTCCAAATTTTGATAGCCACACCCAGAGTTGTGATACTGAGCTGTAACGCTCAGCTGCCTCAGAGCCATGGCACTTGGCTGTGAAACTGAATTGTAACACTGGTTTGTAGCACTGAGCTGCACTGCTGTGCCACAACACCATGTCTGGACCTTTGTTAAATAATGCAAAATCATGGCTGTGGAAAACATCTTCCTCAGTGTGCTTCTAGCAAATGCTGTTATGTAAATATCCATTGGATATTTGAGATTTATTCATGATTTTGCATGTATTATCACTGTATCCTATTTCTTCACTGCTGATTAAGTAGTATTCTTCTTTTTTTTTTTTTTTTTTTTTTTGAGACAGGGTCTCACTTTGTAGTTCAGTCTGGCCCTGAGCTCACTATGGTGCCCAGGCAAGCCGCCGCGAACTCAGCAATCCTCCTGTCTCTGCCTCCCGAGTGCTGGGATTACAGGCGTGAGCTGCCACGTCTGGCATTGTGGTATGCGGTGTTGATTGTTGGTGGGCGTGTTTCCACGCCCACCATTATATGTGGTTATCGGGGATCGAACTCAGGACCTTGCACTTGCGAGGCAGGCACCGGAACCACTGAGATAACCCTCCGGCCCGATTAAGTAGTATTCTAAAGAACAAACCTGTCACAATGATCCGTTTTACCTTTAGAATTTATTTGAATTATTTTGTTTCTATTGCAAATAAAGTATTATGTACAAATCATCACATTTACATCCTGTCATTTCTTTTGGGTAAATATTTACAGTGGAATATAGGACTACAGGGAAGTACAGTTTTTAAAATTTTAGATCATTAGCCGGGCGTGGTGGCTCACACCTGTAATCCCAGGAGGCAGAGACAGGAGGATTGCTGAGTTCGAGGCTTGCCTGGGCTACATAGTGAGCTCAGGGCCAGTCTGAACTACAAAGCAAGACCCTGTCTCAAAAAAAAAAAAAAATTTTAGATCACTAGTACATGAACTAATGAATTTTAGTTTATTATACATGTTTACATTTCATGTTTACATTATACATGTTTACATTTCATGTGGGAAGTTGGTATGTACACATAACACATCCCAATTCCTTTTAAAGTGATATTTGCACAAAACTCATGCTAAGACTTAATTCCTAACGCTGCAACATTGGCTGTACTTATGTTGAAGTGAAAGATGGCGGCCAGTTTCATAGCCAGTGAAGGC
>PVIC010030251.1:0-22034 GCA_004025085.1 Thryonomys swinderianus
AGGAAATAATTCATCTTTTCTGAGGATGGTCTCCTCACTGATCATTCCAAGGGTCCCCCCATCCTCATCATCTCCTACATCACCCCCAGGTCATCAAGCTCCCATCATGTGAACCTGCCAGACAGATAACAGCCATGTCACAGTAGATGGGAGTCACTTTATCAGTCAAGTTCCCTAGCTTAGCTGAAAAGAAGTAAACTGGTGACCTTATGAAGACCTGTTGACCTTAAGGGCACCATTTTAACTCCAGTGACTTCCTGCTCCCCCTCCTGGGAGGACCCAGCCTCCTGGGGCTGACTATTGAAGACAAAGGTTCAAAGATAATTGGACAAAATCCAGAAGATTCTGGGCTTGATTTATTTCCTTGGTTTTTATTCTTTGATATTTTTCACCAAATGTGTGAGGCATAAGATACATGGAATAATGAACACAAACATGGCATTTGGGACCCATATAAAAACACAGCAAACAGGGCTTTGTAGCTGGCAGTCTCGATTGATTTGAGAAATTAGTAAAATTCACTTGTGCATATGTCTGGGTAGTGGCTGGGAGCATGTTCCTGGGAATCATAACTCGTTCCCGATTCCCTCAGATCTGTCATTTTTGTTCGTTCCTTTGCTTCCTGGCTTCTGTGAAATGACCAGCTTTCCTCTGCCAGATCCTTCTGCCATGATGTTCCTGCCTTGGAGTTGGCCAGCCATGGACTGAGTGCTCTGAAAGCATGAGAAAAATTAAACCTCTCCCACTGTACACTATGAGTGTTGGGAACTTTGTTCTAACAGTAAGAAACATAGGCAGTACAAGGAATGAGTATATAAACTTTCAGAAACTGCCAAAAAATACAGAATGAAGTCAAAGCAAAACACATACAACATTGCTTCACCCAATCAGGTTGTATCTAAGAAAACTGACTTGAAGGAGGCTCTCTGGAGACAACATCTGAGTTAGGAGAAAGTTGAAATAAATTGTATCTATCCAAAGGCAAGATCCCAGAAAGAATGAAAGATAAACCAACACAGGCCACTATTTCCTGTCTTCATTATGGGTGAATTTGGTTGATAAAACTCAGGCTCCTATTTGCCACACTTCAAGTCCCAGTGAAAAATACAAGAGTGAAGAAACTCAATACTTCTCCTCAGCAGTTAAAGTAACATTTATAATTAAATAACTAAATGATATGAAAGGTAGAAAATGTATAGACTTCATAAATACTAATCATCCACTGAGTGGTTTTCTACTTAGGCAAAGAAAATTACAAGATATATGTAGGCCAATTTTCTCTAATACCATGATCACGTTTGTGTCTGTATTACCTTTGATGCAAGATAATCTTTTGCTTTCCACCCCCCCCCCAGAATACTCCATGATAGTCTTAGTGCCAAACTTCCACTGTTGAACTTGTTTAACAGTCCATTGATTTTTGTCTATAATTTTACGTGTTTTATGAAAGAGGAAAAGAAGGAGAGAGAAGGAAGAATGGGAGAGGGGAAGGAACAGAAGCAGAAGAGCAAGGAGGAGATGAAGAGAGACAGGGAGGGAAGAAGGAGGGAGAGAGAGCGAATCAGAAGGCAGAACTCTTAGATATTATTAACTCTTGGTAATTTTGCCTCCCTACAACTACACCTGCTGATGCCTCCTTGGCTCTTTGTCCAGTGATTTTTAGGATCAATAAAGTCTGGAGCAGTGTCTTATATTGAACATATCTGTTTATTAAGGAAAATAGAACACCATATAATCTAAGTAGGATCTACTATAAGAACTATAACTTTCCATTATTTCAGAGAAGGTATTATCATTAAGTTTGCACCAAATGTTTTTGTGTTTCTTAAGTATTGATTTTTTTTTTTTTGAGCCAGGGTCTCGCTTTGTAGTTCAGGCTGGCTCTGAGCTCAGTATGTAGCCTAGGCAAACTTTGAACTCAGCAATCCTCCTGTCTCTGCCTCCCGAGTGCTGGGATGACAGGTGTGAGGCACCATGCCCAGCACTGTGGTATATGGTATTGATTGTTGGTGAGTGTGAGTCACCACGCCCAGCATTGTATGTGGTTACTGGGATCAAACTCAGGAACTCGTGCTTGCAAGGCAGGCCCCAGAACCACTGAGCTAACCCTCCAGCCATCTTAAGTATTGATTTTTGATTCTCCAACACGAATGGGGAGTGTTTGAAGTGATTTACACATGCTCAGTGTGGCCCTGCCAGCATCTCATCTAGAATCTCAGTTCTTCAGCACCTGCCTGATGACTCATGATATATCACATACTCTGAGTTAGGATGCCATGCAACTATACCACAGTGATTTGGGCCAATTCTCGTTCTGTAGCTTATGTTCCAATGATACAGAACTCTTCATGCTTCCTTTCTATTAGTTTTCCCCATATATTTTGAGGAAAATATGCTATTATAAGTCACCTCAGTTGAGTTACTTTCTCTGGGTCATCTCTCCACCATCTATGAAGCGCTACTCCTCTGTTAAGGGGTACCCCAGATGTCATCTCCCATGAAGCTGCCCTGACACAGTATCTTGCTACTCCAGCCATTTCACTTAACCCTGCTGACTCCAGAACACACTCGCAATATGGCTGTGGGTTGTGTACACACACACAGAAGTCCCACTGAGGCTCATGCTCCTGTCCCTGTTCTGTCTCTTCATCCTCACATTTGTATCTCCAGTGGTACGTGACTACATGGTGTGATGTACTTCTATTCAGGTATCTGTTTCTGTGTCAAGATGAAATCTTTAAGAGGCAGCAATAATGTTATCATTATTGTTGCCATTATTGCATCTTTAAATTCCTAAGTTTAAAACTGGTCATGTTTCTTAAAAGATATTTATAGTTAAGGAAAAATATGAATGAACAAATACATGAGTGAATAAAGGAATCAGTGAAGGAATGGGTTTTCCCTCCAGCAGTTCTCCCTCATGCCTAGGGGCACTTTTCCCCATGAGGGTCAACTGCAGTGTGAAAATAGTAAATGGAAGATTTCAGTAATGAATGATTCACAAATGTTAAATATCTTGCACTTGACAGTATTATATGCATGTTGGGTTTTTAATAGTTTGTTAATATCTTATTGTGACTTATTTATTAAAATGTATTATAACTATTATGTAAAGGAAGAAGATAGTACATATAGTGTTGAGTGTAATTCTCAGTTGAAGGAGTACTTGAGTGTCTGGGAAAAAATCCCAGGCCAGTGTGGATGATGAGATACCCCATGAGTCTCTCTAGCTAAAACAAGAGGAAAAGCAAGGCCCTGTCTATTGTCTGTGAAAGTTGCCACACTCACAGAATTTTTATGTCATGTGGAAAAAGTTAATTACCAAACTTTATGATGGGCTCATCAATAGTTTCCTGCTGCATATATACACATATATATCAGCAAGTCTCCAAATCACCCATGTGTTTATACTTTTTTAAATAGCTCATATTAGCAGTAACTGTCGGGAAAAGATATTTCTTCAGAATAAACAGCCAGTTGTGCTAATGGGATTCTGCAACCTGAAGCCATCAGCGCAGCCCAGGAGGTCATTTGTCTCCCTGAATGCCCCGTAGAACAATTGTCATCATTTAAATAAAGTACATTTTAAATAATTGAGTTTTAATTTTAATGGAGTTCACTAAAATATAGATCAGTACAATGACACAGAGCGCAGACAGTAGGAGTTAGTTGATTGCAAGTGGTTCGTTAAGTCTGTTTTCACTTGGTGTGCTATCACCAATATATAGATGGCTGGAACTCACCTTTTAGTGAGTGTTCGTTTATGGCCTGTGTCTAAACCGCAGTTTTGTTTGTTTTGACTTGGTGAAAGATAATGCCTACTGTGTTTGGTTACTGTGATTGGCTGGTGGCTCTGTGGATAGAAGGCTGTTGTAAAGAGTGAGTGATGGATAATAGACAGCGTCTCTGTTCCTGCATTCTCAGGGTCCTCCAAGAGGGATTTAATGATTCGCTGCTTGCCTCTTACACAATCCAGGTGTGTTGGGACAGCTAGTTGGTTGTCAAGAGTTGGAAAAAGAAGAGCCGGAAGTGGCGTGTGAAAGACAAGCTCACCAAAGTGTTGGCAGGAAAGAATGATTCACTGACACTCTCTAGCTAAAAGTTGGAGTTGAAGAGTTGAGTGGAGGTAGGTTGGACGAGAAGTAAGGGAGGGTCCTGGGACTGTCTAGTGGCAGCAAGCTGGAGTAGTTAGTTGACAGAAAGTCTGGGACAAGCAGGCACACAAGATGTCACCAGAGAATCTATGGGCAACAGGCTGGGCATTGAAATAGGCAACAAGAATTTGAAGTGTCTAGCGGCAGCCAGCTAGAAGATAGCATCCCAGTGTTGTGTTCTGCGTTCACTCACGGCAGGCAGGAAGTTTTATAGGTCAAACTGAAAAACAGAGGCATCGTTAGCCAGGGTCATTTCTGTGTATGACCAAACTTCCAAGGAGCAGCTGATACAGCATACAGGCTGGAAGGGAGTTCCCACTGATAACCTTAGATTATCATGGTGCTCATGTCCCTCAGGTAAGCATTATTCAGATATTTTGGTCCTTGTCCACCTACCAAGACACATCAACTTGGCAAGGGTCTTGGGGACACAAAAAGGATGTTTCACAGTCATGGCCCAAAGCCCATGAAGCAATGGCCAGTTGCTGAGTGATGACACACACCTTCTTGTCTTCATTTCTTCCATTATTCAATGCTATGTTTAAGTACTAACATGCATCAGTAATGGAAAATGAAGATCTAAAATTCAAATAACATACAGTTTCATTTTTTCTAACAGTTTATTAAAGAGTGAGAGTAATCACATTGACCTGGCCTATAGAAAGTATTAATTAGTGATCACTCTCTCCTCATTCACTGTCTTTCTGTCTCTGTGTCTCTCTCTTCTTCTGTCTCTCTCTCATTCTCCCCCAGAAGTTTGGAACATCATTAATGCCTATGAAGAGAAGACTCAGAATTGTAACTAGTCTGCTAATTAGCATATTGATCGAGGCAAGTGATTACTTGAGGAGAAACTGGTACCTGAATTCAATGTACTGATTTGGTATCAACTATAACTTTATTGTGTCTGCACATTTACATCTCATTCACTATACTGAGACCTGAAGTTTTATTTTATAAGATCTCCAATGGAGAATTTTGCAAGGGAAGAAGTCCCACAAAGAACTGGGACTTCTTGCAAGGGAAGAAGTCCCACACAGAACTTGTCATGACCAAGCTGCACTGTTCATTTTTGTCTAGTGCCTTTAAATTATACCGTGTCATCTGGCCATCAGGGAGGTGAACTGAGAGAGAAGAGCAGGTGTGTGAAGGAGGCTTGGTAGGTACAATGTGAGCCCTGCAAGGTGAGAACCTGAGAGAGGAGCAGCAGGATGCAGGTGGTGCCTTGGTGAGCCCTGACGTCCAGCAGGAGACTCTCATTCTCTAAGTATTACACTGCACAAGGACTCTGAGTGTCTGGGCTCTCTTGGAACTTATTACACAAAGTCCAGACTCAGTGAAATGGTTTCTACAGGACCTCACTAATTAATTTGTTTCCAAAAGAAAAGTTCAATCAAATTTAACTGGGCTGTTTCTTCATTAGAAGCATCTGGAAAATAGTCAATCACATAGGCAGTTGTTTAATATCCCAGGTTTGCCATCAATTGGATGGATGAGGTCAGGGTTTTATTCTCGCAGCCAGAACACAAATACAGCATTCATGTTCAGAGAGAGCTACTCAGTTGTTGTTCTTTGTTTTCTAACACCTAAAGTTTATGAGCTTCCAGCCCTGCTTCTAGCTAAACTCAGAGACATGAAACGTATGTGTGTGGATATTATGTAATCTGAGCTCCACACAATGTGAGATTCCATCTGTGGCTAAGCAGAGAACAACCATGTGCTAAATGTCGTGATTTTGAAGATGTCTGAAAGCAGACCACTGGAGTCAGTTGGAAAGTGATTTAATGTATGTAAGCTTCCAACTTCCACTTCTGGGTAAAGGAAAGTGCAAGAAACAGCAACACTGTTTTAAGCTATTAAAGTAGAGCAGTGCACAAAGCTTTTGCCCTTAGTTGGCAAAAAAAAAGAAAAAAATTGCATTTTTGTGTCATTCTCATTTTTCTTCAAATGGAAGAGATCAAGATCACATGCATTTTTTTTCATAAGCATTCTGCTGTTCCTATGTGTGTTTGGGGGCTGTTTCTTCAATTTGGGATTCTTTGGTCTCATTCTCTGAATTTATTGCTCTGAGGTTCACAGGCTAAGCCTTCCATCCTTAGTGTTTGGACAGTGTACACTTTTTTCATTTTTTTTTTCTCTTCTGCAAATGTTTTCTTCCTTTGCCATCAACATCATTTGTGAGATCTGCTTTTCTTCAGGATCTGGACCTTTTCCATTTTGAATTCTCATCTGCATGGAGACAATGAAAGAAGTGATACCTGAGAACCATGAGCTATTTTGTGTAATTTCAGTCTACT
Source organism: Thryonomys swinderianus (assembly GCA_004025085.1). Lineage (NCBI taxonomy): Eukaryota > Metazoa > Chordata > Mammalia > Rodentia > Thryonomyidae > Thryonomys > Thryonomys swinderianus. The sequence continues at coordinate 6,452 of PVIC010030251.1, forward strand.
TTTAACTAGATTTTTGACCCAAAATTTCCTATTTCTAATGAAGAATTTAGATGCATACCATGACCCGAATATTTCCCCAAACTAATGTGCTAAAATGTGCAGGTTATAGGTGGATAACTTAGCAGGTGAGTATATCAGGAAGACAGAGACTTCTTGAATAGAGTTAGGGACCCTATAAATGAGCTCAAGTATGGGAACCCACTGTCACTTCAGCCTCTCCAGCACATAGCATTCTTGATGCCCAATGGGTATGCAGCAGGCACCTATCAGGTGTGGCCAAGCCTGCACTGGACACAATCCTCAATGCCTCAAGGGTCTTCACCTTCCCAAAATATGAGGAGATAAATTTATCTTCTTTATAAATCACTTAGTTTCAAGATGTGTCTCATGGATGATGCACAAATGGACTTGAACAATAAATTAAATAGAGATTGTGCACAATAAGTGAAAAAAAGGTTATATGTATAGTTGAAGGATTTATTTTGTGTTTCACTTATGTGCAATTTTGAAGAAAGGCAATGTTTCTCTTGGTCATTTTCAGTGTAAGTCTATCTGTAAGTTAGAATTGAATGGTGAAAAATATTTATACTCTAATGAACAGATCTTAAGGACATACTCATAAGTGAATTAAATAGCTCGCAAATGTTTAAATACCATATATTTTCTCTGGTATGAGAATCCGAAGATGTAAACACGTTCTAGAAGGTATGACAGATATTGTGAAACAAAATATTCAAAGGGAAAGGGTTAGGGTAAGAAGCGAGGGAAAGAAAAAGATGTGATGTTAAAAAAAGAAAGTATATGTATATAGGGGCAGCGGTGTTGTAGGGTGGGTAGGGAAATGGGAAAATAAAAATTAAGTCCTGTCATAACAATCAACTTTGGGAGACATTTAAATTTTGATAGAAATAGTAGAAATAAATAATTGAAATAAGATCCATGTAAAATAGTATGATCTTATATTAAATACAATCTATGAATGTTAGTTCTTTGCTTGTATAATGGATATAGTAATATTCAATCCACAGAGGTGTTTGGGACAACAATTATGCACATTAAAACACACCATTTTATCCGAAATGTCAATAACAACTGACTTGCAACTGTTATTACTCTCATTGCTATGCATATGAACAGTGTCTAGCTCACCTGGCTCATTGCAGCATATTCATCCTTGGCTCCAGAATCAGAGGGTCCTTAAACGTATACTGTCATATAATGGTACAAATTCTCAGTGTTAAGTGTGATCATGATGTGTTTATAAAATGTATCAATAATGAATTCAGTTTTTTTTTAACCATAATTTACCTGTGTGTCAACTCCAGTGTAATACTGCAAAGCTCTGCTTGTATAACTACATACTGCATCTGATATGAGTGTGAAGCACAGGAAAAGACTATCTCATATGAGGAGGGGTAGAGTCTGCTCCGGTCCTCACCTCTTGCCTAGCATTAGAATGCAAGAGCAACGGATCCAGGCTCTGTGGTTTGCTTGGAATAACAAATTGCATTCACATGCATGAACCTCGCAAATGCATTCAGATGATAATGGCATTGACAATCACTCGTACCAAAAATGATTTAGTAGAAACTGGAAGGAATAGTTTATGTTGCAAAATTGAAAGAATCGCCATGTTTATCAGGACCTAGCAACAGCTCTGAGAGAGAATCAACTTAGGGATTTTTATTCCATTCCACTTTTGCACATATCTGGCACTTGTCATAATAGCCCTAGGCAAGTAATAATAACCAGAGCAACATATGGCATTTGAAGAGTGTCGACACCAAAGACAGAGTGTGATTTGCAGAGACTCTACCAGAGAATACAGGGCAAATCTTTAGGCAACAACGACAACCTTGTGCCAATCAGCAGGCCCTACTTCTGCGTACTATAAAGCTTCTGTCCTTTTATTACATTTATTAACTTTTCCTCTCTCTTCACTCTTTTTTTTTTTTTTTTGAGACAGGGTCTCGCTTTGTAGTTCAGGCTGGCCCTCAGCTCACTATGGTGCCCAGGCAAGCTGACAGAGTTCTTAGTACTGTTTTGGAAATCTTTTCTTTTGAGACAGGGTCTCACTTTGTAGTTCAGGCTGGCCCTCAGCTCACTATGTAGCCCAGGCAAGCCTCGAACTCAGCAATCCTCCTGTCTCTGCCTCCCAAGTGCTGGGATGACAGGCTTGAGCCACCCGCCACGCCTGGCACTGTGGTATGTGGTGTTGATTGCTGGTGGGCATGAGTTACCACACCCAGCATTGTATGTGGTTACCGGGGATCGAACTCAGGACCTCGCAGCTTGCGAGGCAGGTGCCGGAACTACTGAGCTAACCCTCCGGCCCTCTCTTCACTCTTTTTAACAGGCTGACCATTGAAAAAGTTGTGAGTATGGCTCAAACCTATTAGCTGAAGTCTTGAAACTTCCAGTAAGACACACTGTAAAGCGATTTAAAGAGGCAGTCAGTTTAATACCTCTTGAGCAAAAAGGAGAGAAACAAGTTATAAAAGATCCCTTTTAGACAAGCAAACTATTTGATGTTATGTAGTGAAATCAAAGTAAATATTGGCTCATTTTAAAATGTTTAAATTGATTCATTTGGGCATTTAGTTATGGTTCTTGGAAAATGTCGACAGCCGCTGTGTAATCCCTACAGAATCCTAAAACCATGGAGCTTTCACTGTGCTATATATTACCATGATGCCCTCCTGCATTATATTCAATATCACATTTATTTTTGTCTTTGGGCAAAAATTTTAAATAAACCAAATATTTGAAAAAAAATTTTTTTCCAAAATCTTACTAGACATTTCTTGGAGCTCTGAGGAAAGCCACATTATGCTCTAAAAAGGATAAACTATGGCCGGGTGTGGTGGCTCACGCCTGTAATCCCAGCACTCGGGAGGCAGAGACTGGAGGATTGCTGAGTTCGAGGCTTGTCTGGACTACATAGAGAGCTCAGAGCCAGCATGAACTACAAAGCGAGACCCTGTCTCAAAAAAAAAAAAAAAGAAGAAACTATGTCATCTGGAAAGGAGAGCTGACCTAGAGCATTTGGGAAAATCCTCACACTCCTTGTTTTCCTTGGAGACCTGTGGTGAAGAGCAGAGATCTGTAGCAACTGAATAGTGAAGAAAGGGCAGCCGCTGTCCTCACTCACAGGGCAGGAGATTTTGTTGCTTGAACATACAAAGCTGACACAGTTTTCTGTTTGTAAGATGCAAACAAAACAATCAACTTTGGGAGACATTTAAAAGTTTGATAGAAATAGTAGAAATAAATAATTGAAATAAGGTCTATGTAAAATAGTATGATATTATATTAAATACAATCTATGGATGTGAGCTCTTTGCTTGTATAATGGATATAGTAATATTTAATACATAGAGGTGTTTGGGGGCAACAATTCTAATGCACATTAAAATGTACCATTTTATCTGGAATGTCAATAATGCATGTGGACAGCGTCTAGCTCACCTGGCTCATTACAGCATACTCATCCTTGGCTCCAGAATCAGAGGGTCCTTAAACATGCTGTGGTCATGAATCTAACCTTTTGGTTTGGGTTTTAATTCTGATCTGTTTCTGCATTTGTAACCACACTTGCTAAGCTTCTGCTACTAACTGCAGTTTCCCATGGATGTGTTAGGAAGCTTCCTCTTGCTATAATAACGTACCCATGGAAAGCAATGAAAGAGAGGAAAGGTTTATGTGTCTCACAATTTCAAAGTTTTTAGTCTCTGGTCTTTGGCTGCATTGCTGCTGAATCATCGGTGAAGAAGAGCACGACAGTAAGGAGCATGTGGCAGATAGAAGAGGTTCACTTTGTGTGGACTAGAGGCAAAGGAAGCATAGGGCAGGAGTTGGAGCAAGATACACCCCTCCAGGGCATGCTCCATGGAGCCACTTCCCCTAGTTGGGCCCCAAGTCCTAGTGATTTGTTCCAGGCTCTGCATTAATCCATTGATTGGGTTAGTTCTCTTGGTTCATCTCTCTTGGTTCTATCTCTGAACACTGGAGCCTTGGAGATCAAGCCTTCAACACAGGAGCCCTTTGAGGACTTTGAAGATTCAAAGTAAGTATAACATCCCAACATAAGAACTGCTTTCCACTCAAGTGCAGGTCCAGGTGTTGCCTTTAGGGTCCAGGACATAAATGCAGCATGACACAGAATCTCTGCAAAGGACTACACCCATGTTTGTTAAGATCTGCTTTCCCAAGCATTCAAAAAATACCCGTTTCATACCAGGCACTGAGTGGCAGCTGCACTTGTGGAGATGAGTATAATTCAATCTCTCCTTTAGGAGAGGCAACCCGCTTTAACTCTTGGTTAAATGCATGGTCAGGGCCTAGAACTGTAGGAGTGAAAGGTGGAAAGTAACTGACTGTGTGAAGGAGCATCGGATTTTAACACAATCCCTGGTAACTGATCCAGATGTATAAACAATTGTATTCATTTTCATTCTTTTCATTCAACCATGAAAAGACAAAATAAATTTTAAAGTGAAAAAGCTACATACACTAGAACCAGTGGGGAGCAGAGCAGATAGTAAATTTGCAGAAGTGTGAATGATTCTGTGTAGGTAATGGAGAATGTTTTGGACTGGGAATAGGAGAGCCATGAGTGGTCCCGTGTCCCATTCTGAACAATGCCAGGTGACATTTAGGATGCTACTTTCCTGTGGGTGTGCTTGGTCACTCCAGCCAGATATGACCAGAGTCATACCTGAGGAGGAAAACTGAGAAACATGCAGAAGATCTGGCACAACTGACCCACCTGGAAATGGCAGCATCAGAGAGAAGGTGCCAGGATGTTTAGTGAGAAAGTAACATGATGCATAGTGTTCTAATTCCAAAGATATTCTGAAGAAAGTCTCTTAATTTCTGCATAATTGTCCTAATATGTGGGGCTAAATAAAAGGAGTCATTTGCAAAGTTTTAAGGGCTTTGCTTCCATCAGTATTAGAAATGTTTCAGCTCCAAATTTTGTAAAGAAACTGAAGATATAAACATATACATGGGAATATTGTAGTAAAAATACGACATATTTGTATTCTTCTGTGGAAAAAAATGATATTCCTGACTCATGAAGCAGTATGCATGATACAGTTCAAATAAAAAGTTGCTTATTCAACACCTTTGTGACCTAGAAGACTTGAGGAAAATTAACATTTTCACCGATAGGACAGAGTCCAGTCGGTCACAATTCAGAATTGATTTGTTAGTTCAAAACTACTATCATCAGTAATAATAAATGTTCCTTAAAAAGTTGTCAAAAATATACAGGATCTAAGTATGCATGAGATCATTTTGTTTCAAGAGTCATAACTCAGACCGGCATCTAAACTTGTCATAGAGATTATCATCCATTTGTAAAAGTTTTGCGGCAAAGTCGAAATTGTCCAGTTTTATTCAGAATCAATGAATATTTTATATTAATTCATCTTCAAGTTGTAAAAGATTTACATCATGAGAACATTAAAATTAACAAGAGATTAATGCACAGTAACAAAAAAGTAGTTTTACGCTGAAGTTAAAAATCACAGGGCGAGGCCATGTTTTCAATTTGCAACATGTCACCAAAGTCACAGTTCTGACTGTGATGTTCTGCTGTGATATTTTCTGGGGTAGCAGATCAACAGAATATTATTGTTTTTATTCAAATAATTAGTCTGACAATTGTTTACTTAGTAGAAGAGCTATTTACTCAGGTGCCCTCAGGAAAAACTGATGAGGGCTGAGTAAAAGTGAAGTCATCTTCCATTCATTGCAAAGCCATAGAGAGAGGGAGGACCATCTCGAGCAGCTGGATTCAGATGTGGGCATGTGTTCCAAAGTGTGCTTTCATTCCTTGAGATACAAGAATCAATGAAACACTTAAGGGTCCAATAACAGAAGTCTTAGAAGCAAAATTGTTCTCTGCTTCATGCTTAAATTAGCTTCACGGTTTGCTCAAAGAAATAACTTATTTTAGAAATTCAAATGATTGGTCCAGAGTGAAAATTCTTTGGAAACGTCAGAAATACCCAAATACCTTCACTGAAATGGCAACAGTGCACAAGGGATGCATTTATTTTGGCAGCAAATTTAGAGGTAGAACCTGGAGAATTTTAATCCTGAGGAGGAGCGGTGGAAGGTGTCATGGAATAGACCCAAAATTAATCTTTGATACAGTTTTGAGCAAACTGTTTTCACTTCACAGACTTGGGTTTTTGATGAGAACTAGTGGTAAAAATACCCTCTATCCCAGGTTATAGAGTGGGATTTATGCAATAAACCCAGAGTAGAGTCTCGTTTGACTCAATACACTACAAGCACATTTTTATCTGTGAAATATTTATTCAGTTTCAAAGAATACATTCTTCCTGTAGGTCTTTAGATTTATGGTAATATGGATGTGACTGTTTACCTCCGAATGTGGATGGATGTCTGAGAGTAACTCAATAAGAAAGAGAGAGCTGGAAAGCAATTATCAGGACAAGGAAGTCTACTGAACAGTGAAAATGACAGGATGTCTCCCTGAAGCTGTAGTCCAGTAGAAAAGAAATGTGACAAGGATTTTCCTTCCCAAGCAATCATTGCTTCTCTCAAGCTGAAGCTTTCTGATAGAACAGTGAAGATCAGGGACAGAAAGGACTACTTTCATTACCATCCTATTCTTTAGTCTGCTGAGCCTGGAAAGGAAACAGATTTAAGCCTTTTTTCTGCCCTCAGAGGATTTTGTGGACTTTGGTCCTTATGACTGCAGAATAAATTGTACTATAAATTTAATCCCGATAGACTTTAAACAAGCAAGTTAAACAGCATAATAACATGACAGAACCACTTTCAATCTTCAAATTAGTAAGGATAATTCAATAGTGGAAGAGAGACAAGGACACACAAATCCTCTGACTCTAAATATCTGAACTAAACAGGAGGGAGGCCGGCGGGCTCCAGCTGTCCAGGGACCCAGGGAGACACACAGGGACAGTTCACTTGTTTCTGCATCTAGTTGCTTCTCTTCAGATGAGCAGCACCGACTCAGGCTTCTGCCTATCAGTTTCTGGCAGTACCAACGAGAGTGTGAACCCATTCATACTGTACCAGTCTGTGTCACTAGGTCCCCGCAGGCTTCCAAACCTTGGTGGGAAAGTCAAGTGGAGATGGAGCTCAGGAATGAAGTAGTCCTCTGCTGGGAAGGCTGAGGGGTGGGCCAGAGCTGTTGCTTTTTATGTCTTGTTCTTCGCAGACTTGCCTCCTTTTAAAGCTTTTCTCACTCCTCCTGGACATAATGTTCGATCTTCTCTTTTATCAGGGAAGTACAAACCAACAAGGAGCATTTCTAACCTTTAAGGAGTTGACATTGGTGTACCTACCTCAATAAATTACATATAAAATAAACTGCGCTATTCATGACACATGGAGAGAACAGATGCTTCTTTGTCTATGGTGGCATACATCCCAATGAGTTGAAACTATCTTAACCTACTGAACATTATAAGTTGGCCTAACCTAACTTCAGTGTGCTCAGTACAGTTGCATTAGCTAGATGTTTGGAGAAAAATCATCAGACCCAAAGCCTATCATATGATAACGCGGTGACTTGAAAATGGACTTTACTGAGTACTGTACTAAAAGTGAAAAACAAGAAAGAGTATGTGGGTGCATTTCATGCCATTAGGAACTCAGAAGATTGTCTCATCATTGCAAATCAAAAAAACACCTCTAGGCAACAAATGAGATCTTTTTTCCCATCGTTGCTTCTAGGGTCTCTCTTTGATTAATACAAATTAGAACATGGTCAAGGATGCCAAAGAAAGAGGTTATTTTGTTACTGCCAATGGGTATCCCTAAGGGAGCTGCAGACCCGCTTTCATTTTAAGACCTTTCCAACATTTTTTTTCCTTGTGAGTCTGAGTTGTTTCCTGGATTATATTTCTGAAAGTGAAGCAGAATGTCTTGTTAGGAATGTGCTTTGAAGAAGTGAGAATGTTCACAGTGAATTATTTCAACTTCTTGAGAATGTGAGATAAGAGGATAGTTACAGAAGAGTTGTGAGGTTAATGATATCCTATCTTTTGCATAGAGGATGCGCACAGTACACCTTGCATAAATTGAGTTTTTATACAAGATACCAGGAATGTTACATTTCAGTATTTGACCTCTAACAAGAAGATTATGTCAAATTCAGGACCATTTTCACACTGAAATTGTATTTCAATCACTTCATATGTTTGTGTCCCACAACATGGAATAGGATTTGCTTTCATTTATCATTTTCAATCTTTGTATATAGGGAGAGATCTTTAGTCTGTCAGCATTAAGCAATAACTGCAATAATGAACCTGCCTGTTTGATGCAAAAAAAAATGTGTCTGCATGGTAAGAACTATTTTCAGATCCGCCCAGAAATGCATCTTAGCATAGCAATTTCTCAACTATGGACCTGCTATATGGTGAGTGTGCATGAGAGTATACTAGGAAGCTTGTGGAAGAAGATTACTGGACTTCAACCCAGAATGCCTGGCTTGGTAGGCCTGGGGTGAGATCTACACATTTGCATTCCTGGCATGTTCCCAAATAAAGCTTCTGTTATTCCAGGTGTGCACTTGGAGATCCACTGTCCTGGAGGATGACTTTCTTGCTGTGAACTATTGAAAACAGGAGACAGTGATGCCAAGTTTCCTTTCCTGATAGACAACACATTCCATTCTGAATTTTGGATTCATTTTGACTTTCTATTTCTCACTAAAGTGCTTTAGTTAGCATATGCTTTGAATTTTTTGGTGAAAGTAGAGGATAAATATTCAGTGTTTTTTTGTCTGTAGAGTTGGGATATTAAATATTTTAAGGATTTTGGCTACCATACAGGTTGTGTTTCAAACATTTAACTCACTCATTGTAGTGTATAAAAGCCATTGATATCATGTGAATGAATGGAAATGGTAGTCTTCCAATAAAATTTTACTTATAGACCTTGGCATTTGATTTATATATAATTCTTATTTTATGAAATATTCTTTAAAATTTTTCTTTAACCACTTAAGAATAAAATATTAGGGCCAAAGATTTAGCTCAGTGGTTCTGGCACCTGCCTTGCAAGCACAAGGTCTTGAGTTCGATCCTGGTAACCACATACAGTGTTGGGCGTGGTGGCTCATACCTGTAATCCCAGCATTTGGGAGGCAGAGACAGGAGGATTGCTGAGTTTGAGGCTTGCCTGTGCTCCACAGTGAGCTCAGGGCCAGCCCGAACTACAAAGCGAGACCCTGTCTCAAAAGAAAAAAAAAAAGAATAAAATATTAAATTCTCAAGTTGGATAAGATCAGGAATCAATGCCAGATTTAATCAGAGGTTATTGTTTTCAACCATAGACTAGATCCTCATACTCATATGCATCAGATGACTCATGTAACATATTTCTCTTTCCAGGACACACATCAGAGCTAAACACTGCTGCATCTTTGTCCCATGAAGCAAAACCAAAAATGGAAGCAGATTATATCGGAATCCCCTGAGAATATTATTTTGTTCCTAAATTGCAACTCCACCTGCACTTCCAAAGTCACACTGCGACTTCACAGAACTGAGTGGAGTCAGGACATCTGCTTTACAAAGAAACACATAGTAAAACTGAATAGAATGCATGATTCTAATGTCCAGGGCCTTTGAGAATCACCAGGCTTCTAGTAGTATCACGATATCAAGCGCAGTCCTGGGGACTAGGACTTTCATATGTATTAGACATCATGAAAATGCACCTTGATAGAGATTTGTCAACTATTAGTAAATTTATAGCAGAACTCCATTCAATAATAATTATATTCTTCCCATTACTATTGTCAAAGCCTCCTTTATCACAGTTTAATTTGATTTTCTAAAATTCTTACATTTTTTCTTTATTTTATTAAGTCAGTATATCATCTCTGTAGTTACATCTCAATGAAAGCTAAAAGTTCACGAAAGATATTTCATCTCAGTTATGTTTTGGGTAGGTGAATAAACATTATACATTTTTAGCCATTTTTTTTTCTGGGAATCTGCTCTACAGTGTCAGGAAACATAAAAACAAGAAGGTAAAAGTGCCTTTTGTTCCTGTTCATCTAGCCCAGGAAACAGGAATTCAGTGGGCAGAGCTGATTGAGCAAGTAACAGTATTCATTCAGTGGAATTAAACTTAATCTACCCATTGAATTTTAATCTGCAATTAAGAAGAGTAGGCTATTGGAAACAGATTTTCACAAAGCAGCAGCCTAAACTGTGTGCTAACATCTGTGAAGTTTGTCATAAATCCTTCTAGACTCAAGCTAACCTGATCCCATGGTCTGAGTCGTAATGTTTGTGCCAGGAAAGCAGATGTGTGAAGTTCTTCTCTCCAAGCTCAAGAACCAGGTGGACAAACAGAACTTCAGACAGAAAGTTGCATGTCCTTGGGAGAATGTATTAATTACTGCAGGCAGAGCAGCATGGCCTTGCCTAGTGCACTACTGGTGAAATTGTTATAAATGAATGACTTACTCTGTGGAGGAGGAAAAGAGTGAACTCTGAAGGAGTGTCAATTGACTGACTTTTTATAATGGTTGCAACAGGGTCACCAATCTTGAAATCTTACTGCACAGAAACTGAAGACGTTAGTGGCATTTTTTTTTTCCTACAAAAGACGCAAAGTCCGGAGAAGATGAGCTGGGGTGGGCGAAGTCTTACTTGTCATGGAAACCTTTTATCAAGGAAATAATTGTCTGGGTATTAAGAGTATGGTCTCTGTGACTTGATAGTCATAAGTACTGGCCATTCTTTATGCATTTTTTCATACAAAAGTTGGAGGTGATCCATCTGATGAACTGGAAATGAAAAATCTAACAGTTGTATAATCATTATCATAAAGTTCTTCATTGTCAAAGTGTATGTGGATGGGGTCTCATTTGGAGCCTCAGTCTTGGTTGCTCAATTTGGAATTAGGCATCCATCGTGCTAGTAGGGATAGGAAGTCTGTAGCCAGGATTCTCACTCAATGCTCATGGCTGTTTTATATCCACAGCACTGGAGCAGCCTCAACATACTGGATATATCAGAAAGCTAAAAGAAGAACTGCTAAATGAGGAGGAATAGTACAAGGCCAAATTTTTGCCTTAATATTAGAAGGGTACCCACTTGATTACACCCACGTTGGTGATTTATGTCTGTCCCTCCTTTCACGGCAATGTCCATCATTTATCAGGTCCTCAGTTGTGCAAACACAGTCTCACATATCTTTTTATTTGACAGTAGATTGCTTTTCTTTTCTTCTACAGAATGACGTTTGATCAGTGAAGACTCAGTGTTTCAAAGCAAAAGGAATGAAAGATTACCAGACTCAAAATTTGTTTATGCCCCCTCACTGTTATGACGTTTATCACCTCTCTTTATTTATATGTTTATAGGTATGCCAATCTTTTGACATAATTGCATTTTACTAAATTAGCCTAAGAATTTCTTCCAATGCTAAGAGGATCATATGCTCCCAAATTTCATTTGCATTCCAAGGAAGTGATTATGTTCTTGTTCTTACAGGGAATATTTGGCTTTCCTGTGACTTTAGAATAAACTAGGTTATGGTTTAGATCATCACTTATCCTGTTCTTTGTTGTACAATATCAGAAAATTAACATATTTCTCTGGGTTCTCACTGTGTTACCTATAAAATGGAAATTAAAATATCCATTTTCCGAGAGTTTTTAAAAGTGCCCAATATTTTCAAATATGCATATTTTGGCATTGAAAAACTATTCGAATATATTCTTTTAAGATGAAAATAGATACATAAATGAGACTCGTCTTCTATTTCCTATAAACAATATCAATATTTTTTTTTTTGTTTTTCATGACTACCACACTACCGATACTCTTTGAATATTAGATTTAGAAAAATACTTGTTTCTCTTGTGTGTCATGGAGTCCAATGTCAACAGTAATTTTCTTTGTTGTCCCTTGAATGTAGACTGTACATCCCCAAAGTCAACTTTCTACCAGGGGACATGGCCAACCTCAGTTTCCATGTTGGTGGTCCTCACTTGTCCATTCACCCTTTCTCGGTGTCTATGCTTCAACCCTCTTTCCCATCGTGTTGCTCATCATCTCTATATTATGGAAGACAGAGGATATTTTTCCTATGCTCTCTGATGGAAGGAACTGAAAATAGGCAAGCTAACAGGAAAGAAACCAAGTTTTACTAGGTCCATATACACTAGAATCACGCAAAATCTGAAGCTCAAGGAAAGTTTAAGAATTTTAATTGAATCTTAAATACTTTCTTCAGAAAGAAGAAAATGGGGAAAACTAGGCAACTTTAGAGTGATGCTCTAAAAAAAAGCCAATAGAAAAAAATGAGGGGCCAGAGATTTAGTTCAGTGGTTTCAGCACCTGCCTAGAAAGTGCAAAGTCTCTGGTTTGATCCCTGGTAACCACATACAACAATACCAGGTGCAGTGACTCACGCCTACTGGCAATCAATACTACACACCACAAATGCTGGGTTTGGGTTTGGGGCTCAAATCTGTAATTTCAGCACTTGTGAGGCAGAGGCAGGAGGATTGCTGAGTTTGAGGTTTGCTTGAGCTCCATAATGAGCTCAAGGCCAGCCTGCACTACAAAGGGAGACCCTGTCTTGATAGATAGTTAGATAGATGAGATAGATAGATAGATAGATAGATAGATGATAGATAGATAGATAGATAGATAGATAGATAGATGAAATAAAAATAAAACATGAGAAGCTGTCTAATTGGTAAAAAAAATTTTGTTTACATAAAATGAGTTCATCTAGAGGTCTGCTGCATAAACTAATGCCTGAAGTCAATAATAGTGCTACACTCTTATCATTTATTAAGAAGGTTATGTATGATAGTTTTTGTAGAATGGGAAATATCCAAAAAGAATTTGGTGTGGGAACATAATGAGGGGAAGGAATAAATAAGATTTTGGAAAAAAATAAAAGAATATGTATATAGGGGGTTGGGAGGGGGTAGGTGGGCAGGGATGTGGGTAAAAATGAGAATTGACTTGTGTCACATATTGGTACAAATTCCCCAATGTTTTGTGTGATTGTGAGCTGTGTATATAATGTACCAATAAAGTTTATTAAATAATGAAATAAAAAAGAAGGGTGTGGTGAATTATCTGATGTTTAATTTGGAATGCCAGGCTGAACTGAATCAGCATGTTCTGGGCATGGAATACCCCTTGATTGTTGTCAATTGCATCAAAAGAGAACTGGAGGGGAATATCGTGGGCCGTTGATTTTCTAGGAGAAGTTTGTTGCAGTTGTTTATCCTGATGTGAACTTTGTTGTTTTCTTCAGAAGAGGAGCTCCGGGCCTCATTATTGCTTGGGGATGGCTGCTGTTCTCTTCTGGGGAACTCTGATCCTCGCCTGGAGCATCACTTCCTGCCTCCAGTGCAGCTCAGCCTGGTGACAGAAGTCCTTCAACCCACTGGCTCATTTTTACGGTTTCTACCACTGGCTTTTGGGCCTTCTAGATGCAGATCCTTGATACCAACAAGCATGAGTTATTGCCATGAGCTCTAGACCATGGGATGGATTCATGGAGGATATTGCCTTGGACTCTTGGCCTTCAGATGCACTGGTGCAGGAACTGTTGTGGGATCCATAGCCTTGGCTGAATGCTTCGAGTCTTTAGTTAACATCTGTATCTCTTGCAGTCCTCTGCCTTTGACTTTTTGGTTGGTTATTATAAAATAATACAGTAAATTATGCATCCTGTACGTGTCCGTTCTATTCCCTTGCAAAACTTGACCACAACAAGAGATCCCATGTTAAATGTTACAACAAAATCAAAGTAAACCAAAACAAATGAAACCCAGAGGGACATAAGGAAACTTGGGAAGTGATAAGTATGTTCATTGTCTTGATAGAAGCAATGGTTTCATAGATATATACATATCCAAAACCATCAAAATATGTATATTATATATACAGAATTTATTGACATTAATTATACCTAAACAAAGGTATTTCAAAATATCAACTGACACTCATAGAGTTTCTTGGGAAATTCCTGACTCCTTAAGTGTGCTTGACCTATTTAATTCAATGTTTGTGACAGGCATGTCCTTTGAGATGTTAGGTCTTAAAATACCTAATCTTTGCAAGAAAAGGATTAAGTTACATAACATTTCAAGATCCTTTTTTTTTTTTGGTGGTGCAGACAATTTCTTGCCATGTAGTTCAGGCTGCCTTGAACTCACTACGTTGCCCAAGTTACCCTTGAACTTGAACTCACAGCAATCCTTCTCCTTCAGCCTCATGAGTGCTGATGAAGCAGAAAACAAATTTGACATTTTTCCTTGAAAAAGCAGCTGGCCTATCTCTTGGAAGAGTCTTTATGGCTGACCTCTTCCCTTTGAGCCATATGTTCTGTAGCCTTTTGTTATATGTAAGGTCGTGGAGCCTCAGAGGTCACTGAGCTTGCCAGCCCCAGTCCCTCAGGTGGGTCAGAATGTCCTTTGTTCTTAAACAGTTTTTGTTACTCTTTCTTGCCATGTGTGAATAAGGCAAATTCTGTGCATTATATTAACCTATGTGACCTATAGACTTTATAACCTTTAAGATTATTGGGCCCAAATATAAATGAAGGATCAAAACCTGTAGTTTTTTCAACCTATGAGGTAATACCAAATATTTAGTAACCCCTCCCATCCCTGGGAGTATAAATAACCCAGCTGTGGCTGAGCCAGGGGTCAGTCTTTCTGCAGATGAATACCAGACTGACCAAGAATAAAGCTATACACTTTCTCTCCTACACTCTTGAGTTCTCTTCCATTCTTCTGGAACTACCTACCTAGAACTGCATATACTAGTTGGCACTTTGGTACTGCATTGAGATTAAAGACATATGCCTCCACATCCAGTTCTCACAATCCCTTTTTTTTTTTTTTTTTGCTTTTGGAGACAGGGTCTCGCTTTGTAGTTCAGGCTGGCCCTGAGCTCACTATGGTGCCCAGGCAAGCCGCCGGGAACTCAGCAATCCTCCTGTCTCAGCCTCCCGAGTGCTGGGATGACAGGCGTGAGCCACCACGTCCGGCATTGTGGTATGCGGTGTTGATTGTTGGTGGGCATGTCTCCATGCCCAGCATTATATGTGGTTACCGGGGATCGAACTCAGAACCTTGCGCTTGCGAGGCAGGCGCAGGAACCACTGAGCTAACCCTCCAGCCCTCACAATCCCTTTTTGAGAAAATTCTATTACCCCCAAATTGCAGCAGTATTAATTTAGGAATATTTAAATTTAAATAAACTCTCATTTTCCACTAAACTGTTTATTACAGCTCAGATTTCTCAGAAAATAAAACACTTCTACAATGAGAACGAAAGGTAAGCTTGGTTCAGTTTTATGGAGATTCAAATGCTTGCTGGCGGCATCGCAAAAGCAGAAACAAGAGTTCTGTTACCTAACAAAGCTCCTTTCCACTTTTTATTCATGATTAGCTCATGCTTGCATTTGATGCAGTTTACAGTCGTCTTGGGGAGTGGTTAATCTACATGTTATGGCTTCTATTTTTCTTTGCTAAACCTTTTCTCTCCTACTCTGGTTTCTTTAGCACCTTCTCCATACT
>PVIC010030252.1:0-22018 GCA_004025085.1 Thryonomys swinderianus
ATCTTAGTTTCCTTTCTTATCACTAAGACAAAATACTGAATACCCAGAATTAAAGGATGAAAGGATTATTTCAGTTCCCAATTTGTAGAGATTTCAGCCCATTATCAGCTGGCTCCATGGCAGGCTGGCACCTGGCAGAGAGGCGTCAGTTCGTGGTAGACAGAAGACAGAAGGCAGCAAGTGGCAATATAGCTGAGAAGCAAGGGATGGGTTCTTAAATTCTTTCTTTCTTTATTTATTTATTCTATCCAAGCTCCCACCTTTAGGGAAGACATAATGCATGCCCAGGGTAACCTTCCCAGTATCCACTCAAAATATGCCAAAGTGGTCATTGAAATAATTTAATAATCACGAATCTGTAATCTCAGAATCACCCTGAATCCAGCCACCTCTGAAAAGCCCCACCTATGACTGCATGAGGCTTTGTGGGGAACATCTAGAAAGAAGCCCTAACAAGACCATAGTGTTTGAGATTACCTCAAAATTTGACCACAACTTTTGATAAAAATGATGTGACCTTAGACAAGTTGCCTAAAAAAAAAAATTTGTTTTACTCAATGGGGACTATTATTTGATTATTGTAAGGATTAAATGCTATTTTGCTTGTAAAGATATTAGGAAAATGCTGTGCATGTAATAAGTATATGATAGGTTTGGGTACTATTATTAATGCTAATATACATTCTTATCTTTTTAAGCCACTGACAGGAGATGAGGCAGGACTAAACTTTGCAACATCTCATATCCTTTATTGTCTCTCCCCTTCTCAAGGACACTTTTTTTCTGAATAAAAATACCATAGTGAATCAGAAGTATCACCACTGTGTTAATCATGTTTTATAAAACATTACATTGTATTGACTTTCATCTGCAAACCCGTATAGGATCATGTTAGGTAAACAGGAAGGAGCGTGACTTTCCTTACTTTGTGCTACTTAACAATATTTGAGTCTGTAGTGATGATTGATACCCAACAAATGGATTATAGTGTAGCTTTATAACATTTACATGAAAAAAGAAACAAAGCCAAGTATTAAAAGAAATGAGCTCCTGTTTTCCACATGCATGTTTTAGAAAAATTCATAGGGCAGTTAAAGAAAATGCATGGCTATAAAATTACTTAAAATAGAATGTGTGAATTTTTTAGTTCAGCTTTTCTAAAATCTCTGATCATGAGCCATTTGTTACAGTTAACCAAACTTGGTGCTATTTCTTAGAGAATATGCAAAGTTGAAATGCTTCCTGAAACTTTGAATACAATTTGGAGTCATTTTGTTTCCATAGTGAAAAATTCCATTGCATACCAATATTCTACTTTCCTACTAAAATGAAGCAAAATTCCCTTGCATACTCATTCTAGTTCATTCCCATAGGATGGTGAATATGTTAGTGCTTACATTTATAAAGTAAATTATATGCTTAGAGGTATAATACCCCCTTCTTATACACAGTTGTTTTTTCCCCAAGGAATTCAATCTATTTCATATGGCTTTGGAAATAAATGAAAACTAGTACTCATACTTGACCTGTCTTAGCATTCTAGGATTTTTCTTATTTTAATTCTTTGTAAACTCAGATCCTTCTAATGGTTGTAAGAGATCTTTGAGTAAGACAGAAAAAGAAAGCCAAAGAACAACTTAGAAAAAGTTAATAAATCATATGCATATAGGAAGTGGGGGATTGTAGTGTGGATAGGGGAATGGGAAAAATGAGAATTAAATCATGTCATATACTGATACAAATACTCAATATTAAGCGTGATCATGATGTATATATAAAATGTAGCAATAAAGAATTCAATTAAAAAACAAGTCAACTTATTAGAAGTTTTTTTCAGGATCTAAACTATCAAATATCAAAAACAGTTGAAATCTAGTTTTGTGGTCACTGCTATGCTAATAAAGGCAGAAACATCACGAGATGCAAAATAAGGTTAAAGTAATTAAATCCTCATATAATCAGCAATTCCTGTTGAGATAAGTGAAAATTATAATTTTAAAGAGCTATTTTACAACTTCTTCCTTAATTTTTTGTAACATCCTCATTCAGGTAGACATCCCCTGCTGGTGTACTGGCTGGACTAAATGTTATCAGTGAGACCACGTACACTCTTGGGCTCCAAGCTGCCTATCCTAGGTGGTCATTGAATGTACGACATTTGTAACTATGAAAATGCCAGCCTGAAATACTAACATAAATGAAGTTAGTTCTTCCTCATGTTAAAGAGGAACCAAAATGAAAACATAAAATCATTTGCAAGAGTGTTGTGGTTAGCAACATCCACAGGTACTATATTTCCATTTTAAAATCTGAGCTCTAGTACCCATTTCTTGCATAAGGATGGACATGATCACTATGCTTTTTGAAGTATCAGATTACTTGATGTAATATGATATAGAATAATTCATAAGACTTGCTATCTTAATTTCTACTGAAGAACACAAATACTAGTATTTTAGGGAGTTGCCATGTTAGGGAATTTGTTAGCAGTTTGAACGCTAGCGGATTTTCATAAATGTCTGTTTCCTCATTTGGAATTACCGGTCTTACTGAGTATTGTTCCTTCTCTGTCTTTTGTGAGAAAGTACAATCAATGTTTTAGTATCTGTATATTCAAAATCTAGACCAAACTGCTAGGGAATTAATTTCAGACCCACTATGCAGCCTTGGACAGTCTTTGGACATGTCTGTGAGGCAGATTTCTTATCTGGAAAGTAGGAGTAAACATGCCACATCTTAGACTTAGGCAAATTAATGTCTATAAAGAATGAATAACAGTGGCAGATACAGTGGTAGTATGAGGCTTAGTGCTCTGTTATCCACATGCTGAAGAAGTAAGAATGGTTTCAGATTTTATGTCATCTGCACTTGGTAGCTCTTTACTATGTAACATAAATGATCGAGTCATTTGTTGCAAAACCAAAAAAAAAATAAGAATTTCTAAATATCTTTGCCTTCCTTTACTGTTTGAAATATATGCATCACGTTTAATTTTGGAGTAACATATAAAAATGGCACTTTCCATTACCTTTAGTCTAACTAATTTTAGTGAAATAATTTCTTATTAGGTTTGGGTGAAAATTTTCAGTTCTTCAAAATAAAAAAAAATGAACAGTATACCCTTTATGAAATTTTAGTCTCCTCTCGAGTTCCTGAATGCATCCTGGAAAAGCTAGAGAGAAGAGAACCAGCCTGTACTATTTTTACAGGTACATACAGATGATAAAGTTTTATTCATAAATTAGGCAAGGTAAAATTTTGACAATAATAAGTAACATAAAATCGAACAGTTATAAGCATTTAAACAAAAGGTGCGTAAATGTTCTGTCCTGGTTTGGGTCTAGAATGCCATCAGTCTTGTGGGCTCAGAGGCCGGACTTGGGGAGGTGATGGGATGGGGGGCACTGCTGTTGCCCCTGTGAGGACATGGGGCATCACTGGTGGGAGCCCTCCCTGGCTTCTGACTTCTCTTGCTTTGGTGCGTGGCATGGACAGTGAGCGTCACGCTCCGTGATGCCCTCCCACCAGGCCCTTCCTGCCCAGGCAGCCATCAGCACTATAAGCCTCTCCTCGACAGTGGGGTGTCAGGTATGTGGCTTGAATGAATAGGAAAGTGACTGAGACATGTGGTTTCTCTCTCTGTCCCTTTCTCGGTCTCTCTCTTTTTTTCTCTCTCTCCCTCCCTTCCCATTCTTCTCCCTCATCAGACTACACTGTAGTCATGTATTCCATGCTTATGCCCCGTTGCCTCTGCAGTTTTATGAATGTGGAATGTGTGTGTGCATGTGTGTGCACGTGCGCATGCATATGTGTATGTGTGCTTGGTACTAGGGACTGAACATGGAGTCGTTACATTGATGCATGGAGATTCATGCTCGTCTAACCATTTTGTATTTGTAGTAAATGCCTTGGTGTCACTCATTGCTAAGACTCTTTTCTGATGTTTTCACACAGATTCAGTGTTTTATGCATGTGAACCTTAATAGGAGTATGTTTTCTATGAACAATTACAATGTATTTTCCATCTTCACTAAGTAGTTATCATGCAGGGTGCCCATGCCCTTTGCTGTTTTAGGTGCAGTGGTGAAACTAGCATGCCTTGTTTTGTTTTCATTTTTCTCATTTCTCAGAGTGAAAATATTTTTGTGTCTTAGAGTTCAGCATTCTCAACATGGAGTTTGTTCCTTGTTAATTCTAGAACTTTTCCCTTTTCCCTTAAAGGAAGTGTTTCCTCTTGTAGGGGTCATAGCCGAGTTGCCAGTGTGATTCCTGTTACACTGCCGGGTGGTGAGTGTGGAGAGTAGGGGCAGCCTGAACACAAGCGCTGTGATGGCCGAGATGGTTAGGAGGTAGCTGGCGGGGGCGTGGAGATGCCAGATGGAAGAATGGGTCACTACCCTACTCAGAATAGCATGGAACTTCACACGTTGCCTGAGCCTTCTAGTTAGAGCTTTGGAATTGTTACAAACCCAAGGTAACTGAAATGGTAGAAAGCAGAGCCATAGACAGGATGGGACTGTTGCACTCACACTGGCTACTGATACTCCATCAAGAGTGAAAAGCGACCAGTCACGTACATAATCACTCTTATAAACTATTAGTAGATACTGTCATCGGCACCAGGATCCTTAAAAAGCTTGTGTGAAGAATAAATATATTCATTTTCTCCAAGTGATGTAATGAAATCCTGGGCTTGTAGGTGTCATCTGTGCTGGTTTTTACATTGGTCACTTCTCCATCGTAGGGACAAAGTACCTGATACCTGCTACTTAAAGGAGGAGGGCTTGGGGCCAGTTTACGACTGCAGAAGTTGCAGTCCTTGCATAGTCAGCTGACTTGGTATAGCAGAAAGCCATGACAGAGGGAAGCCACTTAGCCCAGGGAGGCAGATGGAGAGAAGGAAAGAGCTTGGACTGAGAACATAGCTTTCTGTCTCACAGCCCCTTACTCAGCAGCCCAGATCTTCTAATGGCACCTCCTCCTAACGGGCCCACCTCCTCATCGCACATGCAAGCCTGAACTCATCAGTCTTAGTTCCTCTTCTCAGTGCTCAAACAAAATACCACATCCATAGCTAAAGAAAGAGAGGTTTGTTTAACTTATACTTTGTAGAGGTTTCAGTTCTTATTTGGCTGGTTCCAAGGCAAGGTGCCATAGCAGAGGGATACCTCAGAGCAGACAGGTGGCAAGCAACAGAGAGCAACAGCCGCAGCAGCCCTGTTTCTGTCTCTCGTAAGTTATCCAGACTGCTGGTCCAAAGGGCAGGTAGCACTCATTTATGCTTAGGATGGTATTGTGAGGTCTCCCAAGCGTCATGTACTTCACCCAGCCTCGCACATTCCGCATCCAGCCGTCTCTCAAAAGCCCCACCTATAAACAGTGAGGGTTCCAGGGATATAGAAACCGCCATAACAGCAACAATGGATGAATCTGCTGTTGAGTGTAGCATACCTTTCTCCAAGCACTTTCCAAAATCCATAGTTCTGATTGCATAAGGCTTTGGGGAGACATTTTAGATCTAAAGCATAATGCCTGTTACTTAAATGAATAATATATTTATCTGGTTTCTTTCAAATTCTGTACATTAACCTCATACAGATAGAAATTCCTCTCACATACTTCTTCACCAAGTGTTTATGTTCATTTCTGCATAGCCAGGAAGAAAATAAGAGTTTTGTGTTGTGTCATGGTAAGTGAATAAATAGTTTTTCTATTCATTAGCGTGGACATAATAGAATAATTATGTATTCATGGTGGTCAGTTTTCTATAAATATTGGAACTCAGTAATTGCTATAAAACCGCATGTTATTTACTCAGTTGGGAAGACTTAGAGGAATATGAATATGGAGGAATTATTTCTCTAAGTCAAAAATACCTTTTTGTCTTACTTGCTTTGATCATTGGGTTATTGTGAGCATCATTTTTGCTCTATTTGTTTGCTTATTTTGAGTTGGAAAGTATGTCGAGCACTTGGTCATGCAGCTAGAATTCATTTATGGAGCCCTTTCCCCAGGTAGTGTGGCTGCAGAACTTTCCCTCCTTCTTCCTTCTCCTGAGGCTATGGGACAAATATATTTGGAGAAACAAATTAAAATGATTTGTTCTTTATCTCTCACTTTTGTAGTCTTATTCTTGTTTTCCTTGGATGAGCACTAGCCAGTGGGAGAATTTTGTAAATATACATGGGTATTAAAGAATTAATACCTATATATTAATGCCTGTCCTTTCTTTTTCCAGGGTCTGGGTCACATTATGCTAAATAGTTTTCTTCACAGAACTTTGGTTGTCCTCCACGTTCAGTTAGTCTTGTACTCATGTTCACAAAGAGGACCAGCCATTCAAAATGCAAAGTTCAGCCCTTAGGATTTGTCTTGTAAAACCGTACTCATCTGTTAGCTTTCACATTTACTCAGGTTGCTGTCTTCTCCTTTGGCTTGCTTAAAAGACTGGCATCGATTTCACAGGAGTTGAATTTTCCTTTTAAAAAGGAAAGAAAGCGTGCTTTCTGAACTGACATCTATAGCATCACAGTAATTTACAAAAAAAACTTTTGAACGAAATTACTATGGAAGTCAAACACGTAGAAGTGTAACATTGTCATCAGACAAATCTCAAAATATAGTTAACTCAGTAACTCACACAGTCACACAGTTACTCGGTTCACAAATCCTTTTGTTTATAAACAATTCAGTTCAAAAACAAAAGCTTTCAGCAAAATTTTCCTTCTGTTCACAAAGTGCACATCCTGTGACAAACACAACTATGACCATCTTCCCCTCATAAGGGCAAACTGCCATGTTCCCTCAATTCGATCAGCAAGTTAAGTTTGTAGTCTGAGGCACCACTGTAAGCACTTAAAAAGCAATAATAACTGGCTCATTCAGTGCTTCTTATTTGTATATAAACAACACTGAGTCACTCTTCAATTCTAAATCTCATGCATCATTTGTTACTGTCATTCTATTTGGTTGTAGGACTCAGGATTGTCACCTTGGTCAATATTCAGCATAAATTCTCTGACAGTTGACTCCACTAGTAATCACTAACAAATCTAGATCCTCCTTTTACAGTTAGTATTTCCAAAAACTTGTGGGGAGAGAAGTGTCTGACTGCAGTGATTCTGGATATAGCAAATGTTTGTTTTTCAGATGAGCAAGTAAGAGTACAGCAATTGTGACTGCAACAATGTTGTATTGTCTTCATTGATTTTTTTTAATAACAACTGTATGGACTAATCCACCAGGAACACGGACTTTAATGCAGATTTTTCATATGTGTATTAAGGAAACTAACACCTTAGACATAGTCATAATCTAATGGTTCTAGAAAATAACCTGTTCATTTCTATAATGGAGGATTTTTGTGGATAATGTATCTAATTATTTAGTAATTTGCAGATGCAAATAATAATGATAGTGAAGATTACTCATTATACACTTCTAGAAAGACCTAATACTTATTAAGATTATTTATATGCAATTTTGGTAGATCATTTCTGCTTATACAAACAGTATTCACAAAGTAGATAGCTGAGATTTCATTAACTTTGATATGATTACCCATACAGTGTTTTCACAAACACTCCTGTTTTAGTCTTTCAAAAATAATTTATGTGAGAATAAGAATAATTTTATAAAATGTATTTCCTTTAGTGTACTTATTTGTAGTATTATAAAATATTTTATATTAATTCGAGACAAAAACCTGATTTTTTTTTTTTTTTCCGAGACAGGGTCTCACTTTGTAGTTCAGGCTGGCTGTGAGCTCACTATGTAGCCCAGGCAAGCCTGGAACTCAGCAATCCTCCTGCCTCTGCCTCCTGAATGCTGGGATTACAGGTGTGAGCCACCATGCTCAGCAAAACCTGAATTTGTATTCTGTCTTCAAGTGAGTGTCTAAAAATGTGTTATCTTGGAAAGTAGCATTACTGTAGGCTATAAGATTTTTCCAAGAGACCCATTATATCCCAGTAATAAGAATATTTAAGAATAAATGTTGATTTTTAGCTATAGACATATGAAATAAAGCAACTGACTCCAAATTTCACAACAAAAAGCTAACTTCCTTAGGGCTGTGAAGTCAGAATAACTAGAATCTCTTACTGTACACCAACATTGAATGGTAAAATCTGACTTTTAATCCAATTTTGGTACTTGTCAACTGCAGAATAATTCACTTGACCATGAATTTTCATCTCTGTGAAAGGGAAGATATTAAAAAATACTTAAGAAATTCTATACTCAGTCATTTTTGCTATTTATTTTTTCATTGTGACAAATGGCAACACCTTTCTTCAAAGCAAGGTAAAGGTTCGGTGATCTTCTGTTTTGACTGATGCTCCAGAATTGCTGTTTGTTGTGCTTTTCTTAAAGAAAACGTATGTGTCTGCTCAGATAATTTTTTTTTTTTACCCAATCAGTAATCAGTACTAAAAACAATCTAAACTAAAATTCTTTTAACTTTTTGGAAAACAATTATTGACAGTAGTTACCCAGAAAAATAATGAATCAGAAAAATAAATTTACATGAAAAACGATAAAACCACATTTCATACATTAAAAAACCAAGCCAACCAGAGTTTATAACATTTAAATGAAAGTACAAGGTGCTGAGTTCATTCCCTGCCAGAAAACAAACATACAACATTTAAATGAATGTACAATTTAACACAAGCACTCATAGTAAGGATTATAATATGTCTGCTTTTTCAAAACAAGCGACTCCTTCAAAACTAAAGACATATATTAAAGAAAAGTCAAAGCCCACTGAATAAATTTCAATAAGAAAATAATTATAGTTGCCTTTTGGTTTCCTTGCACTATCTATTGCATGTATATCATTGACTGGCATTATATTTTGTGCTTAGAAAGGCAACGCTGAAACAGATGACAGAGAAAAACTGTACTTTATAGAGATTAACAATTATCTATTGAAAACACTTAAAATACCAATAAAATCAGATTTTTAGAAAGTTAGTCCTTTATAATTTAAATTAGAAGTTACTCATAAAGTTACTTATGATATTTAAATATCTGAACATTACCAAAAAATACAATGTAAGATCAAACGTGAGATTTGATCATGTTTTTGCTTTTGATTTATATTTTTCTATGCATTTTAGCTAAAATACTATTGCAGTGTGTTTGAATGCATCAAGTTTATCATTTCATACAATAAAATTCATATCTTTTCCTTATTTTTACATTTTTTTCTCTAAGTTGATTACTTTTTTTTTTTTTTTTTTTTGAGACAGGGTCTCACTTTGTAGTTCAGGCTGGCTCTGAGCTCACTATGTAGTCCAGGCAAGCCTCGAACTCAGCAATCCTCCTGTCTCTGCCTCCTGAGTGCTGGGATTACAGGCATGCGCCACCACGCCCGGCTTGATTACCTTTTTTTTTTTTTAACATGGAACGTTTTATTTGATTTTAACATATTATCAGCAGTATGACATAAATATTTAGGTTACACTCAAGTAGAGAAACTTGGCTTATGTAAAATCCAAGATGTGGAGAAGTTTTCTTCAGTCTGATTTGTGGCATTTTCCTCTTCCAACTTTGTTCTTCAGCACTACAGTATACCAAATTACTAGATTGTGTAGAGATGTTCATTTTGAAACTTACCTAGCTCTGTATTTTTTAACTGAGGTCTTTATTGGTACAATTTATATACATCTCACAATCACATGTAACATTGGGGAATTTGTACCAATACATGACACAGTCAATTCTCATTTTTACCCATATCCCTCCCACCCACATCTCCCTACTCCCTATATACATGTTCTCTTGTTTTCTTTCAGAATCATATTTATTCCTTCTCCGCATTGCATCCCCACACCTTGAAAGTTTCCCATTCTACAAAGACCATCATATTTTGTAGAGCTCATTTGCATTAACAGGTGCTCATATCAAAGAGAAGATCCGGTATTTGCCTATCTGTGGTCCATTGATTTCACTCATTAGCATGTCCTTCAGGTGTATCCATTTGCACGTAAATGAATCAGTCTTGTCACTTTATGGCAGAATAGTACTCCATTTTGTAGAAAAAACACATCTTCTTTATCCACTCTCCAATTGATGGGCATTTGGGTTGTTTCCAAGACTGAGCTATCACAAACTGAGCTGCTATGAACAGGGTGTACATCTGTCTTTCCAATGTGATTTTTAAAATTATTTTGGGTTTTGCATTGGTTTTAAAAGAGAGATAATACCAATTCAATCTGCAAAAAAGATAGTCCCTGAAATTGATTCAAACTACATTTGAAAACAAACTTTTTGGAGGGTTGTGGTGTTTTCCACTTTTTCTTTCTACACAGAGTTCTAAAACACAAGTTTATGTCATTAAAGAACGTACCTTTTCCTGGAATTCTTATAATTTTCAATAAATAACAGTGTCCCAAATAAGAGAAATGTTCAAAAGTCCTCGATCATACATGAATTTAATAATTTTAACCATTTTTTTCCAAAGAGGTCCTAATAAGCCTTCAGTCCTAATAAGCCTTCAGCATGCTGGGTTGGAATAGCACTGTGCACTGGGCACTGGCCATGGGTTTTGGCTTTGTTTGCCTCAGGGAAGCTTTCACTGTCCCTATAGCCTTACCTCAGCATTCTATTATATGCTCTTCTCAAAATGGCTATGCAGAAAGTACCACAAAATTCAAGAATTGGTTTGACTTTGCATTTCAAAATAGTATGGTCAGTATAAAGACACTTTAGTGATATTTTATGACATATGTCCTGGTTTGAGCTATAATGCATATTGCAATAGTATTAAAAATGACAATACTAATGTTTGATTCTAATGAATAATTTTAGTAACACCTGCTATAAATTTCATGTACATTTTTCTCATAGAACCTCTGAACCAGGTATACCTATCATTCCCATTTTAAGGTAGTAGCTGAAGTTTTTAAAAAAGAAAATAAGACAAAAACAGGGTCAAGTGGGACCTCTAGTTCTAGTTTTCCATGGAATCTCCACACAGATCTCCACAATGGTTGCACGAGTCTACAATCCCACCAGCAGTGGAGAATGGTTCCTTTCTCCCCACAGCCTCACCAGCATTTATTGTTAGTTGATTTCACAATAGCAGCCATTCTTTGCAGAGTGAGATGAAATCTGTGTTGTTTTCATCTGCATCTCTCAAATGACTAGTGATGTTGAACATTTCTTTTTTTAATTGAATTCTTCATTGATACAATTTATATACATCTCACAATCACATATAACATGGGGGAATTTGTACCAGTATAGGACACTAGTTAATTCTCATTTTTACCCATATCCCTACCCACCCACACCTCCCCACCCCCTTTGTACATACTCTTTTGTTTTCTTTCTATATCATATTTATTCCTTCTCATTACATTCCCATACCAAATTTCCTATGAAAATTTCCCACTCTATAAAAGCTATCATACTTTCTAGAGCTCATTTGCATCTATAGGTATTCATGTCAAAGAGAAGATCTGGAATTTGCCTATCTGCGATCTATTGATTTCACTTATTAGTATATCCTCCAGGTGTCTCCATTTGTACCTAAATGGATTGATCTTGTCATTCTATATGGCAGAGTAATACTCCATTTTATAGAAAAAAAAAAACATCTTCTTTATCCACTCTCCTCTTGATGGGCATTTGGGTTGTTTTCAAGATTAAACTATCACGAACTGAGCTGCTATGAACAAGGGTGTACATCTGTCTTTCCAATGGGAGTTTTTAAATTCTTTTGGGTATGTTCCTAGCAGGGGGATCGCAGGGTCAAATGGGACCCCTAGTCCTACTTTTCTGAGAAATCTCCACACTGATCTCCACATTGGTTGCACAAGTCTGCAATCCCACCTAGAGTGGAGAAAGTTCCTTTCTCCCCACAGCCTCACCAGCATTCATTTTTGGTTGATTTTGTGACAGCAGCCATTCTTTGTGGAGTGAGATGAAATCTCAGTGTTGTTTTCATTTGCATCTCTTGAATGACCAGTGATGTTGAACATTTCTTCATATGCTTCTTGGCTGCTTTGACTTCTGCCTCTGAGAAGTGTCTGTTCATTTCAGATGCCCATTTTTTTAATTGAATTCTTTATTGGTACAATTTATATACATCTCACAATCACACATGAATTTGTACCAGTATATGACACAAGCTAAATTCTCAATTTTAACCATATCTCTACCCACCCACACCTCTCACCCCCTATATACATGCTCTTTTTTTTTCCAAATCATATTTATTCCTTCCCCTCATTACATTCCCACACCAAATTTCCTATGGGAATTTACCATTCTACAAAAGCTGTCATACTTTCTAGAGCTCATTTGCATCTACAGGTGCTCATATCAAAGAGAAGATCCAGTATTTGCCTATATGTGATCTGCTTATCTCACTTCTTAGTGTGTCTTCCAGGTGTATCCATTTGCACATAAATGAATCAATCTTGTCATTCTTTATGGCCGAAGAATATTCTATTTTATTTTTAAAAAATCACATCTTTATCCACTTTCCAGTTGATGGGCTTTGGGGTTGTTTCCAAAATTGAGCTATCATGAACTGAAATGTTTTGAACAAGGGTATACATCTGTCTTTCCAATGTGATTTTTAAAATTATTTTGGGTATATTCCTAACAGGGGGATAGCAGGGTGAAATGAGACCCCTAGTTCTAGTTTTCTGAGAAATCTCCACACAGATCTCCACAATGGTTGCACAAATCTGCAATCCCACCAACAGCGGAGAAGGGTTCCTTTCTTCCCACAGCCTCACCAGCATTTACTGTCCATCAGTTTTGTAATAGTGGCCATTCTTTGTGGAGTGAGATGAAATCCCAGTGTTGTTTTTATTTGCATCTCTCGAATGACCAGCAATGTTGAACATTTCTTCATATGCTTCTTGGCTGCTTGGTCTTCTGCCTCTGAGAAGTGTCTGTTCATTTTAGATGCCCTTTGAATTAGGTCTATAATCTTGGGGGGGTGATTTGTTTAAGTTGTTTATATATTGTAGATAGTAGCCCTTTGTCTGACAAACAGCTAGTAAAGACTTTTCCCATGTTGTTTGTTGTCTTTTAGTGGCGCCAGTGGTTTCTTTTGCTGTGCAGAAGCTTTTTAGTAGGATGTGATCCCATCTGTTGATTTTGTCTGCTAGTTCTTGTGCTAAAGAAGTTTTAAGAAACCAACAGCCAGTAGCATGCTTAATGGGCAAAGACTGAATCCTTTTACACTAAGATCATGAATGAGACAAGGAAGCCCACTGTCACCACTCTTGTTCAACATAATGCTGGAAACATTAGCCAAAGCAATCAAGCAAGACAAAGAAATAAAAGAAATAACGATAGGAAAGGAAGAAGTTAAACTGTTATTATTTGCCAATGATATGATTCTCTTTCTCGAGGATCATAAAAGCTCAACCAAAAGTCTGCTAGACATAATTACCAAATTTATTAGTGTTGCTGGATATAAGGTCAGTGCTCAAAAGTCAACAGTTTTTCTCTACACAAACAACAGACTCACTGAAAGAGAAACTGGGGAGTCAATCCCTTTCATAATAGCTCCTAGAAAAATGAAATATCTAGGAATCAGTCTAACATAGGAGGTGAAAGACTCTACTTTGAAAACTATAGGACTCTCAAAACTGAGATAGAAAAGGATATCAGAAAGTGGAAAGACATCCCTTGTTCCTGGGTAGGGAGAACCAACATCATCAAAATGGCTATACTCTCACAACTACCATACAGATTCAATGCAATTCCTATTGAAATGCCAACACCATACTTCACAGAGCTAGAGAAAATAATCCAAAATTCATCTGAGAGACCTAGAATAGCCAAAGCTATTCTAAGCAACCATGACATGGCAGGAGGTATTACAATGTCCAACTTAAAACTCTGTAAAGCTACTGTGATAAAAACTGCATGGTACTGACAAAGTAGCAGACCTGAGGACCAGTGGAATAGATTAGAAGATACATAAACAACCCTGGATACACTAAGCCACGTTATCTTGGACAAAGGAGCCAAACATCCTCAATGGAGAAAAGACAGTCTCCTTAACAAATGTTGCTGGAAAAACTGGGCTTTAACCTGCCAAAAACTAAAGCTAGACCTATCTCTTTCACTGTGCACAAAACTAAATTCACAATGGATACAAGACTTAAACATCAAACAGAAACAATAAGCCTGCTGGAAAACAGGTTAGGTAAAACTCTTGGAGACACTGGCTTAGGCAAAGACTTTATGAATAAACCCTCTATAGCACAAGAACTAGCAGAAAGAATCAGCAAATGGGATCTCATCCTACTGAAAAGCTTCTGCACAGCAAAAGAAATCACTGGCACTGCTAAAAGACAACCAACAACATGGAAAAAAAAATCTTTACTAGCTTGCTGGCCATGGTGGCTCACACCTGTAATCCCAGCACTCGGGAGGCAGAGTGCTGGGGGGACCCATTTGTTTAAGTTCTTTATATATTGTAGATAGTAGACATTTGTCCCTGCTATTGTCCTGCTAGGAATATACTCAAAGGAATTTTAAAAATTGCACTGTAAAGTCATATGTACACCCTTGTTCATAGCAGCTCAGTTCATGATAGCCCAATCATGATATCTTAGAAACAACCCAAATGCCCATCAACTGAAGACTGGATAAAGATGTGTGTTAAAAAAATGGAATATTACTCTGCATAAAAATGACAAGTTTCATTCATTTATGTACCAATGGATACACCTGGAGGACACACTATTAAGTGAAATAAATAGATCACAGATATGCAAATACCAGATCTTTTCTTTGTTATGAGAACCTGTAGATGCAAATGAGTTCTAGAATATATGATAGGTTTTGTAAAATAAATATCCAAAGGGATTTTGGTGTGGAAACATAATGAGGAGAAAGAACAAATACGATTTGGAAAGAAAATGAAAGAGCATGTATATAAGGGGCGGGGGCTTGTGGGTGGGTAGTTATGTGGGTAAAATGAGAATTAACTTGTGTCATATACTGGTACAAATTCCCCAGTGTTGTGTGTGATTTGAGCTGTATATAAAAATGTATCGATAAAGAAGTCATTTTAAAAAAAGAAAAGAAAAGAAGATAACTTAGGTAACGTCAAAATGTTCTAAGGGAAATATAACATTCGATTAACAACATCATTTCAGTGAAAGTTCTCTTGCCTGTATGTCGCTGGAGACCCATTCATCACTTCAAAACTTAACGAGCAAGAATGTTTCTTCCCCTCATCCATGCTCTCCATTTTAAAATATGATTCTGTAATATGCAGATCTCAAGTGGCTGTCTTTTATAAAATTATTTCTTAAAAGATACTGAGGATGCCGTGCATGGTGGCTCATACCTGTAATCCCAGCATGGGGGAGGCAGTGGCAGAGGCAAAAGGATTGACATGAGTTTGAGGCCAGTTTGGGCTACTTAGTGAGTTCAGGGCCAGCCTGAACTCCAGAGCAAGGCCCTGTCTAAAAAACTAAATGAGGAGGAAAGCATATTGATCTCACACTTGCCTTACAAGTATAAGGATCTGGATTCAATCCTTAGTGCTGCATCCATGCATACATAAATTTTAAAAAAATAATGCCCCATTTTAAATTTATATTACTGAGTTCCAAAAGGCAATTACCAGATGGGTGTTGGGTTTTTTAAAGGTTTTTAGCTGTTACTAATAGTGCTAATGTGAACATTCACTTTTAAACTGTTTTGTTGTTGTTCATACATACTTTAAGTTATTTTAAGGATAAGGAACCAATCCACTGGATCACTTATAAATACTGTCATTAAGCTTTTAAGCAGCTGACAAACTCTACTGTACATCAGGTACAACATTTTATGCTGTCACTAGCAATATTTGAGGCTCAGTTTGTGCATACACTGGCTAGCACTTGTCATTACTGTTTCTCTTTGATCACACTGTTTAACTTATGCATAAACAAAATATAGCATTGTATATCCATATGGTAGAAACTATTCATCCTTAAAAACATGAAATGCTGAAACATGCTACAATATGGATACAATGAAATGTATGCCAAGGGAAGGACACTAAACACAGAGGTCACATATTCTACTATTATATTTTCCAGAGATTTGCAGAACAGACTTATCAATAGAGGGAGACAGTAGATAAGTGGTTGCTGAAGAGGGTGAAGGGGAAAATGAGTAAATTGCTAATAGATACAGGAGGTAATGAAAATATTCCTAACAGTGATGTGTGTGTATATATTTTTTAACCTCAAATTAATTTACATCTTTGCTTTTAACTAAAAAATAATAATAATTACAGCAGTAATAACTGTAGTGGACATACAGGAAAGAGAGAAAATGGATGTTTAATAAACAATATTTTCCTGCCATTTCCTGACATTTATATCTTTTATGCTCTTGTTACCAACTTGTGAAGTCAGAAGTCTGAAATGACCTAGTGAGCTCTCACAATTTTCTGCACTCTTATTGTCTGGGCTTATTCCTGGCTTTCTTTATGTCCCCGCACACGCTGCCTGCATAGTCTATTCTTTTGGTAGTACTATACTTTGGCTGTGTTTCTTTCCCTATTTGTATAAATCAGTACACTGAAAACTACATAGAAGAACACATCTTTCCAAATACTTAAAGCAAAGCATACATTTCTTGATTAGGCTAAATATGGAGTTAATTTTGCCATAGTCAGATTCAGTGACTTAAATTCCTGTCAGTGTGTTTTCTAGTCTGTTGTCTCTGCTGTCACCTAAAAATAATTTTACAGAGGAACAGGGAGGTTTCATCTTGAAAATTCCATAAGATTGAGAACTTGCAGGACACCGAGCAGCAGATGAGATACCACATGTCAGTCTGAGCCACAAGCAGCTCAGTGAACCAATCTCTGACAGTAAGGGTGGATAATTGAAGCAGTAGCTAAGTTCATACACTCTACTCTTCTGTATGTATTGTGGAGGATGAATGCAAGGCTCAAGACACTAAGTGGAAAGGAACACTGGGGAATCATTAAAGGAGAACAGGATTAAGTCTATATGTTCATTTTCAAGCTTTACCACATATAAGTTAGTTTTTACAGAGAGCATGAGGATTTTCTTACATGACTATCCTCTTATGTCAGTACCTTTTATTGAAAGCAATTTCCATTCTTCGATAGACTTTGTCAAAAATCAAGTGAAAATATACACAAGGTACATGGGATTCTACATATTGCTTTATCATTTTTTTATTATTGAATGTTTATAGTAAGGTTTTCAAGGAGAAGCTCTAAGTTCTGTTTTGCTCTTAAAATTTCTCAATTTTTTTGTAGTAAAATTCACATAAAAATATATTCTTAAATTTATTCAGGATTGTGAGTGTCACCACTATCCATGTACTGAGAATTTTCACTTGTGCTAACAGCTACTCACTGCTTGTTAAACACCAACTCCCCAGTTCCTTCTTCCATCCAGTTCCTGGTGAGGAATGTTCTACAGTGTGTAACAATCATGTAAGTAGAATCATACTACCTGTATTTTGTCTTTGGTTTATTTCAGTTAGCATGCGTCCTCAAAGCTCATTCTCATCAGAATTTCCTTCCTTTCTCAGGGTAAATAATACCTCACAATAAATAGATAGATGATAGAGAAACAGACGCGTGCGCACACACACACACTGAGGAACAAGAGGCAAGAGGCAGAAAGTGACAGACAGATGTAAACAGTAAGAGGGGGCCCCTTTCATTTATCTACTGATATTTCAATGGAAACTTAAGTTTTGTGTATTATGAATAACACTTCAGTTGTGAATAATGTTGCGCATAATAAAATTCCTCTTTAGGACCCTAATTTTAATTATTTCAAGTGCCTGGAAGTGGGATTTCTATGTCATATGGTAATTAGGTTTTAATTATTTTGCAAAATGGCATGCTATTTTTTTCCAGAGTAGTTGTATCATCTAATACTCCTACTTAAAAATACAAGAGTTCAAATTTTCTATGTCATCCCAAAAGTGTTATTTTCAAAAATTTTCATGTTCAGCATACTAATAGCTTTATAGACTAATAATTCCCTTTTATGAGTTACATTTTTCTAATTGATTCGTCATCTGCTAAGTGGTAGTAATTTCTGTTCCTTCTTTGGAGAAATGCCTATGTAAGGTGTTTTTTTTAATCTTTTTTCTAATTGGATTATCTGTTCTTTGTTGTTGAGTTTATGAGTTCTCTGTGTGTCCTGGATATTATATCTTTATTATATAATGTGAAAAATATTCTTCTGCTTTGTGCCTTATGATTTTTGTTCTGTGAAGATCCATTTGTGATGTAGAAAAGATGTTCAGTAGTAGGATTAATTTGTCTATTTTTGTTGCATAGGCATTGCGTGTTGTATGTAATGGTATAAATTTTTTGCCCTACATTTTCTTCTAAGGTGGTTATCCCCTCAGATCTTATATGTAGGTCATTGATCCAGACGAGCTAAATGTTTGTATTATTCTAAAGTCCAGATTCATAGTTCACACATGAACATCTAGTATTTCCATAACTACAAGTTGCAAATAATTTTTACCCACTGAATACTGACATTCTTGTTAAAAAGCATTTTGACTACATACATGAGGCTGGATCTTTGCATTTCATATTCTAACCCAACAGTGTGTGTCTTGGCAGTACCATATTATATTGATCACTATAGCTTTGTAGTATATTTTAAAAATCAGGTCAGGTAAGTTTTCTAGATTTATTCTCCCTTTTCAGGAATATTTTAGCTTTTCATAGTCCTTTGAAAACCACATGAATTTGTGATGATTTTTTCTACTTCTGCAAAGGCTTCGATGGGTTTTGATATGAAAGGCACTGATTCTGCACATTGCATTGATTAGTGATGGTGATAAAACAACATTAACACCTCTTGTCCTTGAGCATTGAATGAATGTCTTTCTATGCATTTATTCCTTCAATTTCAGAATTACTTTTTAGTTTATGAAAATCTTTTACTTGTTTAAATTTATTCTTGAATATTTTATTATTTTGATATAAGTACATTGTTTTAATGCTTTTGGAATATAGAATATAAAAATGTGATATAAGTTTACATGTTGAGTACATATTTTGTTATTTTGCTGAATCTGTTTAATTCTTTTAAAGAATTCTTCAGGGTTTTCTATATGTAATATTATCTGGGAACAGAAATCATTTTAGTGCTTCCTTTTCAGTTTGGAAATTTTTGTAATTTGTCCTTGCCTCACTGTTGTAGTTATAATGTTTTCTTGAGTAGAAATAATGAATACAACCATCATGTCATATTCTTGATCTTAGAAGATGAACTTTAACCAAGAGTTTATTGTTCGATGTGGACTTTTTTGTTGTTGTTGTTGAGACAGGGTCTCTTTTTGTAGTTCAGGCTGGCCCTGAGCTCACTATGTAGCCCAGGCTAGCCTGGAACTCAGCAATCCTCCTGCCTCTGCCTCCCAAGTGCTGGGATTACAGGCATGAGCCACCACGCCCAGCTCAATGTGGATTTTTCACGTGTTTTTAAATGTAGAAAGTTTCTTTGTAATCCTGGTTTGAGCGCTTTTCTAAAAGATGTTGAATTTTGTCAGCACTTTTTCTGCATTACTGGAAATGTGCTTTCTACCTTCTTTTTAAAAATTAACTTCATTAATTATATTTTTCAGTTTTCATCTGTTGAAACATTATAGTATTTTTAAATTGCATTCTTTATTGGTACAATTTCCATACATCTCACACTCACACATAACTTTGGGGAATTTGTACCAATATATAGCACAGTCAATTCTCATTTTTACCCACATCCTCACCCACACCTCCCCACCCCCTATATACATGCTCTTTTGTTTTCTTTCAGAATCATATTTATTCCTTCCCCTCATTACATCCCCACACCAAATTTCCTGTGGAAATTTCCCATTCTAAAAAGATTGTCATACTACTAGAGCTCATTTGCATCTATCGGTGCTCATATCAATGAGAAGATCCGGTATTTGCCTATCTGTGCTCTATTGATTTCACTCCTTAGCGTGTCCTCCAGGTGCATCCATTTACATATAAATGAATTAATCTTGTCATTCTTTATGGCAGAATAGTACTCTATTTTATTTATTTTTTAAAAAACCACATCTTCTTTATCCATTCTCTAGTTGATGGGCATTTGGGTTGTTTCCAAGATGGAGCGATCACGAACTGAGCTGCTATGAACAAGGGTGTACATCTGTCTTTCCACTGTGATTTTCTAAATTCTTTTGGGTATATTCCTAGCAGGGGGATGGCAGGGTCAAATGGGACCCCTAGTCCTAGTATTCTGAGAAATCTCCACACATATCTCCACAATGGTTGCACAAGTCTGCAATCCCACCAAGAGTGGAGAAGGGTTCCTTTCTCCCCACAGCCTCGCCAGCATTTATTGTTAGTTGATTTTGTGATCGCAGCCTTTCCTGGTGGAGTGAGATGAAATCTCAGTGTTGTTTTTATTTGCAACTCTCGAATGACCAGTGATGTTGAACATTTCTCCATATGTTTCTTGGCTGCTTTGACTTGTGCCTCTGAGAAGTGTCTGTTCATTTCAGATGCCCATTTTTGAATTGGGTCTTTAAACTTGGGGAGGCTGATCTGTTTAAGTTCTTTATATATTGTAGATAATAGCCCTTTGTCTGATAAAAAGCTAGTAAATTTTTTTCCCATGTGGTTGGTGGTCTTTTGGCAGTGTCAGTGACTTCTTTTGCTGTGCAAAAGCTTTTCAGTAGGATGAGATCCCATTTGTTGATTTTATCCTAGTTCTTGTGCTATAGAGGCTTTATTCATAAAGTCTCTGCCTAAGCCAATGTCTCCAAGAGTTTTACCTAATCTGTTTTCCAGCAGGCTTATGGTTTCTCTTTTAATGTTTAAGTCTTATATCCATTGTGAGTTTAGTTTTGTGCATGATGAAAGAGATAGGTCTAGCTTTAGCTTTTGGCAAGTTGAAGCCCAATTTTTCCAGCACCATTTGTTAAAGAGGCTGTCTTTCCTCCACTGGGGATGTTTGGCTCCTTTGTCAAAGATAAGGTGGCTTAGAATACCCGGGGTTGTTTCTGCATCTTCTAACCTATTCCATTGATCCTTGGGTCTGTTATTTTGCCAGTACCATGCAGTTTTTATCACAGTGGCTTTATAGTTTTAAATTGGGGATTGTAATACCCCCTGCCATGTCATGGTTGCTTAGAATTGCTTTTGCTATTCTAGGTTTCTTGTGGTTCCAGATGAGTTTTTGTATTATTTTCTCTAGCTCTGTGAAGTATACCATTGGGATTTCAATTGGAATTGCATTGAATCTGTATAGTAGTTGTGGAAGTATAGCCATTTTGACAATGTTGGTTCTCCCTACCCAGGAACAAGGGTTATCTTTCCACTTTCTGATTTCCTTTTCTATCTCATTTTTCAGAGTCCTATAGTTTTCAGAGTAGAGGTCTTTCACATCCTTTGTTACATTGATTCCAAGGTATTTCATTTTTCTGGGTGCCACCATAAAAGGGATTGACTCCCCAATTTCTCTTTCATGAGTCTGTTGTTTGTGTAGAAAAAGGCTGTTGATTTTTGAGCATTAACCCTGTATCTAGCAACACTACTAAATCTGGTAATTAAGTCTAGTAGTCTTTTGGTTGAATTTTTAGGATCCTCTAAATAGAGTATCATATCATCAGCAAATAGTGACAGTTTAACTTCTTCCTTACCTATCTTTATTCCTTTTATGTCTTCATCCTGCCTGATTGCTATGGCTAATGTTTCCAGCACTATATAGAAGGAGAGTGGAGACAATGGACATCCTTGTCTTGTTCTTGATCTTAGTGTAATGGGTTTCAGTTTTTGCCCATTGAGTATGATGCTGCCTGTTGGTTTCTCATAAATAGCTTGTATTAAATTGAGATAAAGTCCATCAATTCCAATTCTCTGTAGGGTTTTGATCATAAATGGGTGTTGGATTTTGTCAAATGCTTTTTCTGCATCTATTGAGATAATCATATGGTTTTTGTCCTTGAGTCTGTTGATATAGTGTATTACATTGATTGATTTACATATGTGGAACCA